>OW026366.1:68632708-68820493 GCA_932273885.2 Leucozona laternaria | reverse complement strand
AGCCTATAACCTATACCTATACCTATACCTATACCTATACCTATACCTATACCTATACCTATACCTATACCTATACTACCTATACCTATACCTATACCTATACCTATACCTATACCTATACCTATACCTATACTATACCTATACCTATACCTATACCTATACCTATACCTATACCTATACCTATACCTATACCTATACCTATACCTATACCTATACCTATACCTATACCTATACCTATACCTATACCTAAACCTATACCTATACCTATACCTATACCTATACCTATACCTATACCTATACCTATACCTATACCTATACCTATACCTATACCTATACCTATACCTATACCTATACCTATACCTATACCTATACCTATACCTATACCTATACCTATACCTATACCTATACCTATACCTATACCTATACCTATACCTATACCTATACCTATACCTATACCTATACCTATACTATACCTATACCTATACCTATACCTATACTATACCTATACCTATACCTATACCTTTACCTATACCTATACCTATACCTATACCTATACCTATACCTATACCTATACCTATACCTATACCTATACCTATACCTATACCTATACCTATACCTATACCTATACCTATACCTAATACCTATACCTATACCTATACTATACCTATACCTATACCTATACCTATACCTATACCTATACCTATACCTATACCTATACCTATACCTATACCTATACCTATACCTATACCTATACCTATACCTATACCTATACCTATACTATACCTATACCTATACCTATACCTATACCTATACCTATACCTATACCTATACCTATACCTATACCTATACCTATACCTATACCTATACCTATACCTATACCTATACCTATACCTATACCTATACTACCTATACCTATACCTATACCTATACCTATACTATACCTATACCTATACCTATACCTATACCTATACCTATACCTATACCTATACCTATACCTACTATACCTATACCTATACCTATACCTATACCTATACCTATACCTATACCTATACCTATACCTTACCTATACCTATACCTATACCTATACTATACTATACTATACCTATACCTATACCTATACCTATACCTACCTTACCTATACCTATACCTATACCTATACCTATACCTATACCTATACCTATACCTATACCTATACCTATACCTATACCTATACCTATACCTATACCTATACCTATACCTATACCTATACCTATACCTATACCTATACCTATACCTATACCTATACCTATACCTATACCTATACCTAAACCTATACCTATACCTATACCTATACCTATACCTATACCTATAACCTATACCTATACCTATACCTATACCTATACCTATACCTATACCTATACCTATACCTATACCTATACCTATACCTATACCTATACCTATACCTATACCTATACCTATACCTATACCTATACCTATACCTATACCTATACCTATACCTATACCTAAACCTATGCCTATACCTATACCTATACCTATACCTATACCTATGCCTATACCTATACCTATACCTATACCTATACCTATACCTATACCTATACCTATACCTATACCTATACCTATACCTATACCTATACCTATACCTATACCTATACCTATACCTATACCTATACCTATACCTATACCTATACCTATACCTATACCTATACCTATACCTATACCTATACCTATACCTATACCTATACCTATACCTATACCTATACCTATACCTATACCTATACCTATACCTATACCTATACCTATACCTATACCTATACCTATACCTATACCTATACCTATACCTATACCTATACCTGTACCTATACTACCTATACCTATACCTATACCTATACCTATACCTATACCTATACCTATACCTATACCTATACCTATACCTATACCTATACCTATACCTATACCTATACCTATACCTATACCTATACCTATACCTATACCTATACCTATACCTATACCTATACCTATACCTATACCTATACCTATACCTATACCTATACCTATACCTATACCTATACCTATACCTATACCTATACCTATACCTATACCTATACCTATACCTATACCTATACCTATACCTATACCTATACCTATACCTATACCTATACCTATACCTATACCTATACCTATACCTATACCTATACCTATACCTATACCTATACCTATACCTATACCTATACCTATACCTATACCTATACCTATACCTATACCTATACCTATACCTATACCTATACCTATACCTATACCTATACCTATACCTATACCTATACCTATACCTATACCTATACCTATACCTATACCTATACCTATACCTATACCTATACCTATACCTATACCTATACCTATACCTATATCTATACCTATACCTATACCTATACCTATTCCTATACCTATACCTATACCTATACCTATACCTATACCTATACCTATACCTATACCTATACCTATACCTATACCTATACCTATACCTATACCTATACCTATACCTATACCTATACCTGTACCTATACCTATACCTATACCTATACCTATACCTATACCTATACCTATACCTATACCTATACCTATACCTATACCTATACCTATACCTTCTTGCTTACATAACGTACCTACAAAAAAAAGGTAGGTTCAAAATTCATTATAATTATTATTATTTTTGTTCTTACAAAGTTCTTTTTTTATGAAATTTTGAAGAACAAAAATAAAAATAATTATACGAAGAAAAAATCTATATCTAACTATAAATACCTACCTACCTGTTATCTATTTAAATTTCTGTGCAATTAATGCGAACTATTTATAACAACATTGTATTCCACTTAGTTATAGTGAAATTTAACAACGTTGCTTCTATAATGTAAATTTTCACAAAAAATTGAAAATCTAAGTGGCTGATTACTTACATGGTTCGTTTTACTGAAGAGCGTAGATTCCACCTTCTCTTTTTTACGCACATAAAATCTACCTCTCTCATGCGATGCGCTCTTCAGTAAAACGACCCATGTAATCAGGCACTAAAGGTAGAACTAGAATAGGCGGGAGCTTTCGGAAGCTTATGTCAAAACCGACCGAAAAGTAGCTTTCCGAAACGTCAATTTCACAAGTAACCCATAATGCACTTAAATGGTTGAAAGAGAAAACAAATTAAATAATTGTTTGTTCAATGTCAATTTTCATAGCAGAGAGGCTTTTAATTATTTACTTTGCGAAACCACTAAAATTCGATGTGATATAAATTAATTAAAAGAATACTTTAAATTTTACTTCACTCATTCATAAATCATAAAAAAAAAATAACAAAATAAGATAAAGATACAAAAAGTAATTAACCAACACTACCATAAACCCTGGAGGACAAGAAAACCAACTCATCAGGATAACGATATAAATAGATTCAACACGGAAGGAATTTGCCAGTAGTTGCAGAGTAGTATGTAAGAACTATGTATGTAAAAACTATTGAAATATTTTATTTGTTGAAAAGAAAATAAAGTTAACATTTAAAAATATATTTTTTTGAAGTAACCTTTTTTATTTCCGACGGATAAATATAATTGGGGGCTCAACCGGGATAGCTCATTATTAACATAAAAAGTGAAAGTTAATAAAATAGTCAAATTTGCATAAGTAGGTACTTGTAAATACAATTAAGGCTTAAAAACTTTCAAAGTGAAATTGAAGCTATCAGCCAAATTTGTTTATAAATAGGAGAAAAACAAAGTATCCTGAAAGTGTAATCAATTGTGAACTAAAAGGAAGAAACCAGCAAAGTGATTCCCGTTCGCTCTATAAAGCCAGTATCCAGCAACAGATTGGAGAACAGCATTCTAAGAAGCAGAGAAAATTATTGGAAAATTATCGTAAGAAATTATTTTTAAGAAGTGAAACAAAAATTGTTAAAATGACTACAACAACTATAGATATAAAACAATTGAATTAGCTATTGAACAGGCTACTGCTCAACAGCAGAATCAAATAGATGAACTAACAAACAAATTAGAAAATTTAACAGTTCCAAATAATGTAACAGACTATAAAAAACAAACGATAGATCCACAAATACTAGACAATGAAAGTCTTGACATTATTAAAAGTTTACCAACTTTCGAAGGTAGCAATGAGGGAAATGTGAGTTGGCGAGAAGCTTGTCAAAATAGTATGAGTCTCTACACTCCTGGAAGTAGACGATATTTTGCTGCTTTAAGCATAATGAGAAATAAAATAGTTGGTCATGCAAATTCAGTTCTTACCAGTCATGGTACGGTACTTAACCTTGAAGCCATTTTAAGTAGATTAGACTTCGCCTACGCGGATAAAAGACCAATACATGTTTTAAATCATGAATTAAGTATGATAACACAGGGAAGAAAAAGTTAATAGAATTCTATAATGAAGTTACGGAAAAATTAACATTAATAATAAATAAAGTTATAATAACATATGGTACTTATAGTGAAACCACTGAGAAATTCAATGAATCATATAGGAAAAATGCATTAATAGCATTTATAAATGGTCTTCATCAGCCAATGTCTGATACGGTTTTTAGTATGAAACCTGAAGATTTGCCCAATGCATTAGCCCAGGCTCAGGAGTTAGAAAGCAACAAAACAAGAAGTAAATTTCTGAATCAATACAATCAAAGAAATAATATAAGAAACGAAACATACGGTAATACATTAAGATACCAACAAAAACCCCAAAATAGTTATCAACAAACAAATAGGGCTAGCCACCAGAGTCCAGATCCAATGGAATTAGGATCTTCAGCTTATAGAAAAGTAACTCCACAGGAAATGCAAAGGTTTAGACAGGTACATAATAATCAGAATAATCCATTTAGGAATACTTACAATCAATTTAATCAAAATAGGAATTTTAATAGAAATTTCAGTCAGAATAATAATCAAAATAATAATATTAAAAGAGAAAGAGAACAAAGTGTTCAATTAAGCTCCCAACCACCAAACAAAGTAAGGATAAACAACATTCAAGAGAATCATTTTTTAGACGGAACGTGGGATTACCCCACATATACAGAAGAATAAATAGCAAATGGTTAAAAATATTAATAGATACTGGAGCAACATCTTGTTACACGTCTGCAAAAATATTTAGTGATAAGAAAACATTGGAAATTAATAAAAGAGTAAAAACCGTGAATGGGCTTACAATTATTAAATATTATTATGAAATATATATTTTTGATAGAGTGGTTCGATTTTACGAAATTGAGAACCTGGAAGCAGATTGCTTGGTAGGTTACAATCTTTTGCGAAGTGCAAATATAAATTTAAATTTAGAAAGAAATTTATTGATATACAATAATAAAGCAGAAAGGATGTTCACGAATGGCGAACCATTGCCATGGGAGAGTAATATAACACAAACAGGAAATGAAATTAAAGTTACCTTAGAGTCATCAAGTACGACTGACTCACGTTCTATTTACAGTCTCGAACCACGCCTTAAAAACCAAGTAATCGAAAAAGTACAATCAGATCAAAACGTTGATATTCTGAATACACAAGTTCGTTCCGTTATCTAAAAAATACATTCAAAAATAAATATTACATTGCCATTCCCTACAGATGTGGTGGCAGAAATAAAAACTAATATAGAATCACCAATATGGAGAAAACAGTATCCATATCCATTAAGTGCTTCAGAATTTATAAACAAGGAAATAAGTAAAATGCTAAAAGATAATATAATTAGGCCAAGTAAAAGTCCATATTCAAGTCCAGTGTGGGTAGTACCAAAAAAAGGGTTCAACGAAGATGGAACACCTAAGAGCAGGTTAGTCATCGACTTTAAGAAACTCAATGAACACACTATAAGTGACAAATATCCAATCCCAGACACAAATGTTATTTTAAGCAATTTGGGAAAATCTAAATACTTTTCAACAATAGTTTTAGAAAGTGGATTTCATCAGATATTAATGAAAGAATCTGATATTCAAAAGACATCATTTTCCGTGAATAATGGTAAATACGAATATATACGCTTGCCTTTTGGTCTAAAGAACGCACCTTCTATATTCCAAAGAGCTATGGATGATATTCTTAAGCCATACATCGGAAAATTCTGTCATGTATACATTGACGACATTATAGTTTTTTCAAAAAATATCGAAGAACATACTCAACACCTGAATGAAATAATAAAAATATTGAAAGGAGCAAATATGAAAATATCATTAGACAAATCTAAATTCTATCAAACAGAGGTGGAATTTTTGGGATATGTTATCAGTGAGAATATAATTACTACCGATCCCAAGAAAATTACCACAATTAAAGAATATCCAGAACCAGAAACCCTTAGACAATTAAGAAGCTTCTTAGGAATGACAGGGTACTATCGTAAATTTATACAAAACTATGCTCAGATAAATGGGAAGATATCAAAGAACCAGAGTAAGAAATGTAATATAAACATTGTAAATGAGGGTAGAAAAGCATTTAATAAACTAAAAGCATATTTAGTCGAAAATGTAAGGTTGACACAACCAGATTTTAAGAAAAAATTTATATTAACTACTGATGCCAGTAATGATGCAATCGGAGGGGTATTGTCACAAGACGACAAACCAATTATATTCATTTCGAAAACGCTGAATAAAACAGAGAAAAATTATGCAACAAAAGAAAAAGAACTTTTCGCTTTAGTATATGCCTTAAAGAATTTAAGGAATTATTTGTACGGAGTTGCAGACCTAGAAATACATACTGATCATCAACCACTTACGTACTCAGTATCAAAAAGAAACCCAAATATAAAAATGAAGCGCTGGTATGCTATAATTGAAGAATATGCACCGAAAATTATATACAAACCAGGTAAAGATAACGTTGTCGCGGATGCACTAAGCCGACATAACCTAAATATAATAACAAATTCAAGTCAAACTATTCATTCCGCTGAAAGCAGTGATAACATACAAATAGAGACGACATCCTTGCCTGTTAATTGTTTTAAGCAACAGATAATATTAAATAAAGGCAATATAAGTTCAGAAAATATTGAGACATGTTTTAATAAACTGAAGAGTTATACAATAACATATACAAACACTGAACAGGTCATCACTCTATTTAAAAATATATAGTTCCAGGTACAGTATGTATCTATGCTTCAGATGAAGATCTATACGAAGTTAAAAGTAAACTTCTCAAAACATTCAGTAATAAATTTTAACGATCTAAAATATATGCACAGGATATACCGAACAAAGAAGACCAGTTGAACATAATCACTGATACACACAAAAGAGCACACAGAGGAACTCTTGAAAATTATAATCAAATAAAGACAATATACTACTGGCCAAATATGAAGAAACAAGTTTCTTCATATACAAATACCTGTGTTGTTTGCAACGAAAACAAATACGATCGGAAACCAATAAAATTTCCTATAGGTACTAAACCCATACCAGAAAAAGAAGGTGAACAGCTACATATAGATATTTTTTATGCAAGCACAGAAATATACCTTACAGTCGTAGATAGTTATTCAAAGTTCTTAGTCGGACATCCTCTTGAATCTAAAGTTGGTATCGAACTCGAATTACTAAAAATTTAAAATATATTTCCTTATGCGAAAAACGTTATATGCGATAACGAATCCGTTTTCAAATCCGTGTTTTTTAAAAATACTTTAGAAAGAAAGAAAATTGAAATATATTATGTACCAGTTAGTCATTCTACGACAAACGGACAAGTAGAATGTACTCATAGTACACTAATCGAAATAACACGCTGTATTAAAGCGAATACAACATAATAGATGATAAGCAGGCAGTGCTAGAAGCAGCACATAAATATAACGAAACAGTTCACTCTGTAACAGGCCTAAAACCCCAGGAAGTGTTATTCAACAAGGTAAAACACAATCTTAGGGAGATTTTGAAAGAAAAACAATTAAAAATGTTAAAGACACATAATGAAAATCGTGAAAGTAGAGAGTTTAAGAAAAACGAAATAGTTTATGTGAAAAACCACGGCACTAAAGAAATAAATTAAAAAAGAGGTTTAATCGTACCAAAGTAATAGATGATAAAAAAGATCAAATATTAACTAACAAAGGTAAAATACATAAAGATAATATTAAATCGTAGATTTTTATTCTTTGCAGGAAATGGACTTCATAAAACATATTATTATTTTTATTACAATAAGAAATATTATTTTAATAAGATCAGATGTAGTAGATTATTCTAGGAGTGAATATTTACTTACAGAAAATGGTAATACAGCAGCTTATAAAGAATATGGAACGTTATTCCACATGACAAACATTACTTATATTAATGAAATCATAGCGGAAATAGAAAAAGAATCAAACGTAGAAAACTTAAAGTATGATTTTACCACCTTAAATTCAGACGAAAACGCAGAAATAATGTCAGAAATAACCTTAATGAGGACACTAATAGATGAAGTTAGAATTACCAGGTTCAAAAGAGCAATCAATACTATAGGAACAATACTTAGTTGGATATCAGGAGTACCTGACCATGATGATCATTTACTAGTAGAAAACAAATTAAATGAATCAATTTATAATAATTAACAAGCAACTACCAATTCACAGATCTTTCAAGCTATCCAAGAAATTACTGAAGTTTTAAAATACTGAAAAAAATACATTAAAAACAAGAAGATTACAAGAAAGAAACAAATTAATAATCCTAGAGTTACAAAACCTTATTCAAACTATTGCTTTAAGCAAAGCTAAAGTTTTGAACCCAATCATATTAAATAAAAAAGATATTCAAAAAATAACAAATAATGAACATGGAACTATGTCAATATCCGATCTTTTAGATGTTAGTGATTTTAAAATTGTTCAAACTAAAGATGTCATAATAATATTAATAAAATACCCAATCATTTTTTATAAAAATTGTAAAATATTTGAAACAAGAGCAATCGAACAAAATAAAGAAAAAATAATAATTGATAAGAATGTAGCAAAATGCAATGAATCATTTTACAATATTAAGGATTGTAAACAAGAAATAAATTTATATTTTTGCAAAATAAATTATGAAAAATCATGTCTTTCAGATTTATTAAATAAAATTCCTACCAAATGCAATAAAACAAATGAAATTCAAAAAGAATTTGAAATTATAAAAGATGGAGCAATTTTATTAAAAAATACCTATAATAATAAAGTACCTCAAGCGGGAAATAAGAGGAAATAATAAAATAAATAAGATCGCTAATGATCTAAAAACATCCTAGTAAAGATTACCACAGGTAACAAGATAAAATACATAACAGACATTTTATGATCAACCAATCAAGATGGTAAATAACAAAACAAGATAAAATAAAATACATAACAGATATTTTATGACCAAACAAATAACAAAATAAGATAAAGATACAAAAAGTAATTAACCAACACTACCATAAACCCTGGAGGACAAGAAAACCAACTCATCAGGATAACGATATAAATAGATTCAACAAGGAAGGAATTTGCCAGTAGTTGCAGAGTAGTATGTAAGAACTATGTATGTAAAAACTATTGAAATATTTTATTTGTTGAAAAGAAAATAAAGTTAACATTTAAAAATATATTTTTTTGAAGTAACCTTTTTTATTTCCGACGGATAAATATAATTCGCGCCTGGCCTTAGTCTCCTTATTGTTGTTAGACGCATAATAATATACTTCTCTCATTCTTATTCTTGCCTTTTTTCTCTTCCTACTTAGCTTTCACAATCAATAATGTCAGTTTTGTAGTACTCGCAGCGCCACGTATAGAACACATGTTGAATTAAATTTTTCTGTTCCATGAGAGTACTATAGTTTATATATACAAAGTTCAAACCAACCCATGAATATGTACCTATACCTATTGAAATCGACCTAATAACATTTGAGTAGAATAAAGTATTAAATAAAAATTTCGGTATAAGACTGCACTAGGTCAGCCCTTTTCATTTAGTGTTCGACTTTAAACATGGATTTCCGTGTATTAAATTTTGACATATTGCTAAAGGTAGCCCTAAACTACGAACATGCTCGCCGAACTTGTTCGTGCTCGCTATATTTTCGTCGTGTAGGGGCTGGTTGGCGAACGGTTCGCTGTTGGCGACAAATTTCGATTTTGTGATGTTCGTTGGCTTCGATGTTCGCCGTGTAGGGCCATGTTCGCGAGCAAACCTCATTTTTGCTGTGCACGTCGTTGAGTGCATATCACATCAGCCACAGTCAGCCGCGATTTTATCGATGTTTATTCTTTGAAGAATCAGAACGAAATGAATGTTGGCCAAATGTGCTCGCCATGTAGGGGATAACGCGAACGAACAAGTTCGGCGAACATGTTTTGGTGAAACGTGGCCACACAGACCAATGCCATCCTACCTATTTTCCCAACAACCACTAACCAAAAATCCAATAGTCTACCTATCGACCCATACCCCTCGGCAACACAAGCCAAGCCAACGCATCTACATACCTACCTATACCTACACCTAATCAACCTATCCTACCTATCGACCCATACCGGGGAATGAAAATTCTTAGTGCGCTGTCGCCATAGTATCAAAAAGTAAGATTATTCGGGCAAACGTGGTACGGGCAAAAGTGATTCGGGCAAACGTGGCGCGGGCAATTGTGGCGCGGGAAAACGTAGCCAACCCCGAGAATAGAAATAATACGGCATATTCATAGTCACTTTTAAACTCCAGTTTATCTCAGACTGGGGTTTATTCAATGTTATTTAGATAGGATAAACCCAGGTCTATGATAAACTGGAGTTTAAAAGTGACTATGAATATGCCCCAATGTATCTCTGGTATGCAGTGTCGATGATGTTGCTCATCGTCGTCGTCGCTAATTTACTTGTTGTTGTTGCACATAATATGTAACCCTTTTGTAGATCGGGCTCTTTGACTTGCCTTCGGTCCGGTAGTAATGTGGTTGTTGTTGTATTCTTCGCCGGTCCGCCCTGCAGCCGGTTATTGATGAATTTTTTTTATTTATCGGGTTTTCGGGACTGAAAATACGATGGTCTTACACATGGTTGGTATAGCTCGTTCGTGGCGACGATGGCTCGGTCGCAGCTGCAGGTGGTTGTTTTCAACTTTGTAGATCTCACTTCTATGTACTGCTATTTAGGATTGAGATTCGCACAATTTTGAGGGTTAGCACGTTGGTAATGACGATAAGTTTTGTCATCGTCAAGCCTGATTCACAATGCGGCGAGGAAATGCGGCGTTTCTCGTTGTCACGTCACGCCAAGAATTCGAAAAATTGAAAAAAAGACGCGACGTGATGACGATTTTCATTTTTGCTAAGAAATGTACAGATTTTTCAAAGAAGAAATGATCAAATGTGCATTAACAAATAAAGTTATTGATAAATCTTTTGTTTTGTATGTTATTTTGTTTCTTTTTAATTGATTTTTTTTTACCAAAATGAGTTTTTGTCGTAAAAACGCTCGCTGCATTTTGAATTGGGCGACGATTTTGTAACTAGAAAAAGACGACAGCGTTTCTCGTCACGCTCACGTCTCGTTTCCTCGTCGCATTGTGAAACAGGCTTCAATCTGGTTGCGTTTTTTTTTTGTGCACTTGTGCTGGTTTAATTAGAATGTACCTACCTAACTGTCCTCGTGTTTATTTTCGATTTCGCCTCATCAATAATCTTCTAATAAGCAAATATAATCGTTTGTAAAATAAATTGAATGATGTTTTGGGAAAAAAAAATTTATTCAAAATAAAAGCGTAATGGATATTAATTGGAATTTATTAAGCACAATATAATGAGTTCTTTTCTTTATGTTTGCTCACTAAATGCAACAAATTAAAAGTTTTTTTTACAGAAGTGATTTTAACTTCAAATACACTGTATTCAATATTATAAACTATGTGACAATTTTAATACAATCGAATTGTGGAAGCACAAACGAATGTAATTTAAAAATAAACAAATTACTCAGTTGAAAATATTACAGTTACTCTTACAAGGTCCATATTATTATTTTCACATTGTTGCTCTTTTTGTTTTGAAACTCACATTTTTTAGTTTCACCCTTTTATTTTCACACATTTTTAGTTTCACACTGCCACGCTATTTTATTTTCACTCTCTAACACTTTTATGTTTTGACACTGTCACACTTTTTTATTCAACACTGCCACACTATTTTATTTTTACTCTCTCACACTTTTTCATTTTCACACACCCTTTTTTTCAACACTGCCACACTTTTTTTATTTTCACTCTCACACATTTTTATTTTCACACTGTGACACTTTTTTGTTTCACACTGCCACAATTTTAATTTTAACCCTCTCACAAATTTTGTTTTGAAAGACTTTTTTATTTCAACACTGAGACGCTATTTTATTTTTACTATCTAACACTTTTTTATTTTCACTCTCACAATTTTTTGTTTTGACACACACCTCTTAGTTTCAAACTGCCACACTTTTATTTCCACGCTCTCACACTTAGCTACTGATACACTGTCACACATAAAACCAAATATTCCCGCAGTAAACTGTTAAACTATAACATTATTCAGTTTTACTGTCACACTGCCGCACTGTTTTACTATTATACTGTTTCACTCTCGCTCTTTAAACAGACTGTATCAGACTGTCACACTATCAAACTTAAAGCCGAAGATACCAAGATACCCGACACACTGCCACACTGCCACACTATATGCTGTTGGGATGTCTAGAGTCACTTCCATTAAAAATATACAAAGCTTTCATAAGCAAGCCATATACTTCTTTTAACATCGTTTAAGATCTAGTGCTAGCCTGACTTCCAGAAAACAACTTTGACATGCCTTAAATAGGCCTTTTCATATTTCAGTGCAGAAGTCTTTTATACTTTAAACTTGTCGATGTCAATTTCAAAGGCCTTAAAGAAGCTATTTTTAAAAATATATTTTGAAAAATAGTTGACTTGTACAATATTGCCTTATACTGGTTCCATCCGAGCTATAGCTTACCAAATTTAAAAAATTGGACTTTATACCATAGTAAAAGGACGAGACTAGAGACATGCCAATTTATAACAGTTATTACAGTTTTCACCATTGAAATTGGTTGTGCGTTAACGCGCTTCGCGCGACTTGAATAAAAAAAAATCTGGATGCCTGAAGTATGCCCACCGGCGGAGGGCCCTGGCCCTGCGGGGCCGCATAAACAGTACTTTTATAAACCAAAACTGTTATAATTGGCATGTCTGGAGTCACTTCCATACCAGTGCTTTCGAACGTACTGCAAAAGCAGTATTTTTACTGCTTTAGCTTTGTGCGTACTGCCATATTGCACACTTTTATTTTGTACTGCTTTTTTTGATTTTGTATTGCCTTTTAAATTTCGCTGTTCACCAAAAAAAACCTTTCGAAAAAATGTAAAGATGGCATCACTATTCATATTTGCCATGAACATACACTTCCACTTTCCACAATTTGAATTTCACCATAGACTAGTTTTTCTTTCTATGAAGCTGCATGTCTTTATTATTTGTTAGTCTATGATTTTACAATCATGAACGGCACACTTTTGCGTTAAGGTGAGTTTTTCACATACACTAGTGCAAAAGCATGTTATTCGCCACAGTACCCCAGTAGGAAATTTCCAAAAATTCACCGAGGAATCCTCTCCTTTTGCATCAAGGAATGGAATACACCCGAGGAATTTTGAGGTGAATCCATCGATGAAATTAACATGGGGATGTCATTGGCGTTCACCAAGTGACTTTCTTGGTGAATATTCAACAATGAAATCACTAAGTAGGTGTAACTTGGTTATTCATAAATGACTTATGTCCGATGAAAAATACCATGAATATGAATCAGTGATATCACTAGGTAAGCGGGAGTCTTTTATTCACTAGACCGTTATGCTTAGCTGAAAAATGTCATTAATGTTCACCAACGAAATCACTTGGGAAATAAAACTTTTGTTTTCTCATAAATTAATTTAAATTTTTTTTTCATTTTATATTATGTTCAAAACATACATTTTTCAAAAATGTATATAAATATTATTATTAAATATTATTCTTTTTACTGATTATAGAAATCAGTAAAAAGAATATGTAACGGGTGATTTTTTAGCTGGTTTGGTTTTGGCAACACTGGTTTTGACAGCTGACGTGTGTTTAGTACCTTGTGTCACTGTCAAACAGCTTCAGTTTGGTTTGCAATTTAACCATGGATCGTCTTACAAATGAACAACGCTTGCAAATTATTGAATTTTACTATCAAAATTCGTGCTCGGTTCGAAATGTTCATCGCGCGCTGCTTGTGTTCAGCGATGAGGCTCATTTTTGGTTGAATGGGTACGTAAATAAGCAAAATTGCCGCATTTGGAGTGAAGATCAGCCAGAAGTATTGCAACAGCTACCAATGCATCCCGAAAAAGCCACTGTTTGGTGCGGTTTATGGGCCGGCGGCATTATTGGGCCATATTTCTTCAAAGATGATGCGAATCGCAGCGTTACTGTCAATGGTGAACGCTACGCAGCGATGATAACAAACTTTTTTTTGCCCGAAATGGAAGTTCTTGACTTGCATGATATGTGGTTTCAAAAGACGGTGCCACATGCCAGACAGCACGCGAAACAATGGCGCAATTGCGAGGCGAGTTTGGTGAACAGTTAATTTCACGTTTCGGGCCGGTCAATTGGCCGCCTAGATCGTGCGATTTGACACCATTAGATTATTTTTTGTGGGGGTATGTCAAGGCTAATGTCTAACGCACTGGAAGCCAACATCCATGCATTCATTCGTGAGATACCGGCCGATTTGTGTGCAAGAGTATGCCAAAATTGGACTCAGCGGATGGGCTACCTGAGACGCAGCCGCGGTCAACATTTGCATGAAATAATCTTTAAACATTAAATTGCAAGGTTCAAACTATCGATTCAAATAAATATTTCATTCATTTTTTCGAATTTTTTGTGTTTTTGTTTTTTAAAAAAGTTCTAAACCTCTTAAAAAATCACCCATTATAAATGATTTTCATACTATTACTTGTAACCAATTGTGTTGATACTGAATGTGTGTAATAAGAACTAAAAAAACAAAGAAAACTTATGAATCTGTGCATTACTCCTCATCATTGAAATCCTCGCATTTGTCGGGGCAGGTAAAGACAAGTCAATTTTATATTCTTTATTTATTCTCTTTCGCGGGAAGAAGTCTGAACAACACAGAGGATACAACATAGTTCACGAACTCATGAAGCTATGAATTACTTTTCATCAGTTAAATCATTGCATAATTTTGTTCACTGAATTTTTATGCTGAACTGCAAGCATCGAATTCAGTTGAATTTTTGTACTAAGTAAAAGAAAGGTTAGTTGGTATGAAAATACCAAATTGAGGAAAAAGACAATACCTTTTTCTAATGAAATGATAACATGCTGTTCCTCTTTAAAAGTAATTCATCAATTCATTGTTCTTTTCACCAAAATTTTTCATTGAAGACGAAAATTCCTACTGGGACGGTCAAGGTACATAAATTAAAGGTAATATCATTAGCGTTTAAATTTTTGATCAGTTCTGCGCATCTGTGAAAATGGCGGATCCAGTGTCTCTTCACTTGTCAAAATGCTTACATTTGTTGTTTTTTCTAGTAATGCCATGTGCAGTTTTCGTGAACACTCGAGCCGCCATTTTTTTTTTTTTTTTTTATTTGCGCGCACTCAAGGGGTTATGACTACCCTTATAATGATAAACATAGTGCGAGCGTTTAGGAAAATAGGGTAGGGTTTAATAGGAGATACCGATGCACATTGGTTTTGAATTTCTGGATATTACAATGGGAGGGAAAAATAGAGCTAGGCAAAGCATTCCACATTCGAGTTGTGCGGCTAAAGAAAGAATCTCTATACTTGACTGTACGTCCGAAATTGGACTCAAGGGTAAGCTTATGTGCATTCCTAGAAGCGCGAGTATTACGGTGGAATTGTTTTAGGGGAGGAATGCAACTGGCTATTTCGCTAGAACACTGTTTGTTAAAATAGCGATAGAACAAAGATAGACATGAAACACTGCGGCGGTGTTCCAGAGTTGTAATTGTATCTGTTATATTTCTATCACCTATCATTTTTAAAGCTCTATTTTGAATTCTGTCCAAGAGATTCAAGTCAGTTATAGGAGCACCTGCCCAGATGTGGGAGTTATACTCAAGCTTAGGACGGATAAAGGCTTTGTAGATTATAGCCAGATCAGAAGGAGAGAAAAATTTCTTGCATCGCCGAAGAAACGATTTACGAATTTTCTTATGGAACGTACGATCGCTCTATAGAGCTCGAGCTGCTCAGCAGCTAGCCGATGCCCTGTCAAAATATAAAGCTGACATAACAGCACTTCAAGAAATAAGATGGACAGGGAATGGTGTTCTACAGAAGAAAGATTATGACTTATACTACAGCTGTCATACAAAACACCATGTGCTCGGGGTAGGCTTCCTAGTCGGCGAAAAAATGAAGTCTGCCATCATCGGCTTTAACGCTATAAGCGAAAGGCTATGCACCCTTCGCGTGCGAGGCAAATTTAAGAACATCAGCCTCATTAACGTTCACGGACCTACGGAGGAGTCCTCAGACGAAGAAAAAGAGACTTACTACGAACAAGTCGAGAGGGCCCTCAATGCCTGTCCAAGGTATGACGTAAAAATCATCCTTGGGGATTTGAATGCAAAAATAGGTCGGGAGCCGGTATTCAGGCATTACGCAGGCACCCATAGTTTGCATGAGAACACTAATGACAATGGACTTCGAGTCTTAGAATTGGCAGCATCGAAAAACATGGTCGTTGCGAGTACCAGGTTCCCGCGTAAAGATATCTACAAAGCCACCTGGGTATCACCTGATGGAGTCACTCGTAACCAAATTGACCACGTGTTGATGGACCGTCGCCACTACTCGAACTTGATGACGGTACGAACGTACCGAGGTGCCAATATCGACTCGGATCACTATCTTGTTGGTATGGTTTTCCGAGGGCGGATCGCCTTGCGAAGACGTATTGCATCCGCCGATCAGGTTCGAATCAACACGGCTGCTCTGCGCAATGAAAACACCAGTAACACCTTTGGTAATGCGTTAGGACTCGCCCTAGAACTGGGTAGAGTAAGTCCTGGAGCCAGTTTGCTGGGCGTAGATGAGAAGTGGACACGCCTTAAGAATACTGTCATTAGTACTGCCAACTCCATCTTAGGCAGCAGTCGTAGAAATCGGAACGACTGGTTTGATGATGAATGCAAGCTAGCGACTGAACGTAAGAATGTTGCGTACCGAGCAATGCAACAATCTCATAGAACGCGGGCACGCGAAGACGAATATAAAGAGCTCAGAAGAATTGAAAAACGGCTTCACAGACAGAAAAAATCAGCCTGGGAGAAGAACATAATCTGTGAAATAGAGAAAAGCCGAGAGCGAGGTCCGCACCAGGCGCGGAAGTTCTACCAATCCGTCCGAAACATGACGCAGTACACACCACGCTGCACATACTGCAAGGACGGAGAGGGAAATCTGATCACCGATCCTCAAAGCATACTGGAGCGATGGGAAGTGTACTTCAATGAATTGCTAAATGGTCAGCTCACTGCAGAAGTGGAGGCTCCACTACTTCAAGAAGAGTACCCTATGTTGCCGCCACCAAGCATAGAAGAGGTTGAGAAGGCTATAGGCCGGCTAAAGAAAAACAAAGCCCCGGGAGCCGATGGTATACCAGCCGAACTATTTCAACACGGTGGGCCAGCTTTACGTCAAGCAATTCATGAGATTATAGTGCACGTGTGGGAGCATGAAGAAATTCCAGAAGACTGGCGAAAAGGTATCATTTGCCCCATACATAAGAAGGGAGATGTCACAACGTGCAGCAATTATAGAGGTATCACGTTGTTGAGTACCGCCTATAAGATACTCTCCTCTATCCTACAAGACCGGATAACCCCATACGCTAAAACCATCATCGGACAATATCAGTGCGGTTTCATTCCAGGCAAATCAACAACTGATCAGATCTTTACCCTTAGGCAGGCGATGGAAAAATGTCTAGAATTTAACATCCCAACATACCACCTGTTTATAGACTTTAAGGCCGCCTACGATAGCATAGCCAGGGTAGAACTTTACAAAGCCATGAGAGAATTCGGCATCCCAAATAAATTGACACGACTATGTAGGCTGACCATGACCAACGTAACAAGCCAAGTAAAAATAGCCGGATTGCTATCCAAACCAATCAACATCTTTAATGGACTCCGACAAGGGGATGGTTTGGCCTGCCTCCTCTTCAACCTGGCGTTGGAGAAAGCAATCCGTGACTCTGGCACGGCAACAAGAGGGACCATCGTCAACAGGTCCAGCCAGATACTGGCTTACGCAGACGACATCGACATCATCGGAAGAACTGAGCAAGCTGTACATGATTCCTTCATCCAGATCGAGCAGGCGGCACAAAATCTGGGGCTGCACATTAGTGAAGGTAAAACAAAGTACATGGTGGCGTCGAATGCGAGAGGAACAGTTGGTCAAACAATCAAGGTAGCGGAGCACGAATTTGAAGTGGTGCAATCCTTTAAATACCTTGGGTCAATAGTAGCAGCCGATAACAATATAGAAGAAGAAATACGCGGGCGGCTTCTCAAATCCAACAGAGCCTACTATAGTCTGTCAAAGCTCTTCAAATCCAGAAATCTCACCATAACTTCAAAACTGCTGCTGTACAGGACCATGGTCCTGCCAGTACTCACATATGGATCCGAGACTTGGGTGCTTAGCAAAAGGCACTCCGACCTCTTAGCCGCGTTCCAGAGAAAAGTCTTAAGGAGAATTGTTGGCCCCATATGTGAGGAAGGACGATTCCGGAGACGGTACAATCATGAATTGTACGCAATCTACCTTGAAGCAGATATCGTGACAAAAATTAAGCTCGGTAGACTCCGGTGGGCAGGGCACCTAGCTCGCATGAGCGAAGAGGAACCTGCTCGGAAAGTTCTTTGTGGTACATTCTATGGTAGACGACAGCGTGGTAGACCATGCTTGCGCTGGAGAGATGGCGTAGACCAGGACGCCTGGAGCCTTGGGGTGCGCAACTGGATGGCGGCGGCTCGAGACCGGGATGGGTGGAGAGACTTGTTGAAGAAGGCCAGGACCGGACCCCGGTTGTCGAGCCGACGATGATGATGATTGGACAATGCTATCAAGATCAGAATTTAATGAGCTTATCATACGCTGCCGCTCTAGTTCCACATCCGAAGGACAACAATGTGAATCTAGAAACGAATATGAAAAGCTGAGGGTACTGTCGTCAGCAAAACAATTTAATGGATTAGAAGTTTCAGACAGAAGATCATTGATGAAAATGAGAAAGAGAGTCGGAGACAAAACGGAGCCCTGGGGGACACCAGTATTTATGTTATGAATATCAGACTTAAAACCATCCAATACGACTTGTATTGAGCGGTTAGAAAAGTAATTTCTAATCCAACGAAGAAGAGATTCATCGATACCAAATGCACGCATTTTCGATAAGAGAGCTTGATGCCAAACTCTATCAAACGCTTTTGAAATATCAAGCGCAATAATCTTACTTTCGCCAAAACGATGTAAAGATTTGTTCCACTGTTCGGTGAGATAAACCATCAGATCACCAGTGGACCTATTGCTACGAAAGCCATACTGCCGGTCATTTATAAGCTTTCGTTCTTCAAGATATTTCTTAAGCTGATGATTAATCAGCGTTTCCATGACCTTGGAAAGAAGGGACGTAAGTGCAATTGGACGATAGTTAGAGGGTGAAGAAGATTCGCCTTTTTTAGGGACAGGCTGGACAAATGCTGTTTTCCATCCACTCGGAACGAGACCAGTAGAGTAGGACAGATGGAAAAGCTTACGCAGTGGTTTTGCCAGCGTTGAAGAACACCTCTTCAGAACAATAGCAGGGATACGATCCGGGCCAGCGGATTTGTGCACATCAAGGTCCTTAAGAACTCTTGCAACTGCACGAGTGCGAAAGAAGATTCGTCCCATGAAATCGTTAGCGCTCTCAAGTACAGGAGGAGTCATAACACTTACTGGCAACGTCGAATTAACAGCAAACTGTGCTGCAAGCAAATTGGCTTTCTCTAACGAGCTAACAGCAGGGGTGTCATTGAAAACGAGCGTTGGAACCGAAGACGAGGTAGTATTTCGTATTTTTTTTGCAAATGACCAAAAATGTTTACTACCTTTGGGACATTGTAGTATTTTTTGCCTTAATTTTTGGTCGTGCAAGAATTTGGTTCGTCGAATATGGACGTTACAGGTCTTTCTAGCTTGTTTGAACTTATTCCCGTTTTCCTCAGTGGGGTTGGCCTTATAACTTCGGAAACTTACTTCCTAACCCGGATAACCTCTTTACAGCTCGAATCAAACCATGAGTTTTCTTTTGGTTTGATAGATTTTTCCCTATTCGGGATAAAATTTCTCATTCCAAAAAGAATTAAATTTGTTATCATATCTGCACTGGAGTCTACGTCACTACCGAGGAAGCATAGTGACCAGTTAAAGTTTTTGAAGAAATCGTCGAGGCCGTCCCAGTTGGCTTTCTCGAATTGCCAAACGGTTCTCCTGGGAGATTTTTCTTTAACTGGATTTATTTGGCACGAGAAATTTGCAGATATGACACAATGGTCTAACGTGCCTAGAGGCGATAATACACTGATAGTATATTTACCAGGGTCAGAGGTAAGAAACAAGTCTAGAGTGTTGGCGGTTTGACCTGCAACGTCAGGTATTCGAGTTGGCTCGTCAACAAGCTGAGTCAGTTGGTTTAACTCAGCAAAGACCTCGACGTACCTTCCTTCGGGTGTTGTCTGGCCTGAAAAGCGAAGCCAACTAGAATTGTGTACATTGAAATCGCCCGTAATGACGATTTCAGTGTGAGGGTAATGGGAAACAATTCTTTGGATGGAGTCAGACAGAGCATCAAATTCGTTAGAAGTTGAATTTCTGTCCAGATTTGGACTTCGATAAATGAAGCAGGTATGTATGATGCGCTTATTAACCGAAAATTTAAACCACATAAAGTTGAAATTTGTGTTCACACAGGGACCGTATTGTGGTTGAAGTTGGTACGCAACATCATTCCTAATATAAATCGCGAGAACGTGATGGGAGAAGAATAATGGCACTAAGTTATACCCATGCAGGTTAAATTCCGAGTTATCGGTGTTTTCGCCTACCTGAGTTTCACTCAGCGCCAAAACAGCTGGCCTGTTAACTACAGTATAGAGGTACACGGCACAGAAATTCGCCCTCAGCCCCCGAATGTTAGAATAATCAACTCTAAAATTACCCACCATTGTAAAAACAAAATTTCAAAAACCAAAGCAGACGATTAATCTAAATTAAATATTGATCTAAACACCAAAAAACTTTTCGACACATATTACCACTAGTGTTATGCCTTAGTGACAACATGAACGATCCGCCCCTGGATATTCAGAACAATATTTAATCATCCATCCGCCGTTATCATAGCTTGAACATTACATGCAGTGTGCGAGAATTACCACACAGTGCATGCAATGGTCAACTATACACAACTGTGAGTAGTGAAGGGGAAAGGAAGGTTCAATTAATTTCTGACTGACAACCTGCGCAATATATTACCTTTGATTTGTGTACTGTGCAGTACGGTAATCTGTCAGTGTGCAAATCGATTTGAGAGAAAGGTCTCGGTTCTTTATGTTAATGTTTGAAAATAGTTCAAACACCTATTTGGTGCAAATCTCTGCGTGCATGTGTTATTATATGATTGCAACCAAAATATCAAAAAATTATGTGTTCAAATATTCAGAAGTATGAATTGAAATTAACTGCGATATTATTAAAATAGTTCCTTATTTAAAATTGAAGTACAATTAATGTAAAAAAAGTCTAAGAAACGAAACTAAAAGGCTTGTTATATTACATAATATAGATATTAAATTATTTTTTATTGTTATTAAAAAAGAGTTAAAATATAAATAAATGCATATGTATATGAAAAAATCATATGCGTACTGCTTTTGACCCAAAATTATGCAAACATTTTTGTCAATGTACTGCTTTTGTCTTTTCCAAAACGACAGCACTGGCCCGGACCATTAATTGTGTGTGCAAGAGTGACATAAGAGGTTTTTTTTGCTGGAGAAATTGAAATTAATGTCGTTTTCGGTTGGATTTCGGAACTGTTTCATTTCTATCGAAATTGGAAAATTTGGAGTAAAAAGAGTGAAAAAGGAGTAGCTCCGAATGTCCACTCGAAAACGACATAAGTAAAGTGGTATGATTTGAAGTTTATATACAAGAAATAAATTTACTTTATTTAAAACACTTTTTAAAAAGGAATTGAAGAGCGGAGCTCTTGATTCCTGTGTCTTTATTGTACAAGAGTTACTTAAGAAGTTAAGAACTGAACTGTGCTATCACAAATAGCCAGTGTTTTTCACAATTCATCTTAGGTCTAAGTGACCTTGTCAGCGTTTTATTTCTTTGTTCTTTATCTCAGAATATTAACTTAATGACAATGACAGGAAATGGTATCATATGAATATTTGACTGTGGAATATGAGTGTGGTTTCATTTAATTTGTTAGAAATAAAATATAGAGATTTAAAAATGCTTTTACTTTTGTCTGTGGTTATAACCCCTACCTATTTAGAGGATTCCAATGGTTTAAAAGTAACCGTTGGGAAGCTTATGTTTGTAATGGATTTTTTATTTTTTAGTTTTATTCTTAAATAGATAATTACAAATATTACAATTATCATTACAACCGCAAATGTTACCAAGTTGTAAGTTATGTGTTTATGTATTTTGGATTCTAACATTTCTATATTGTCAATTGATTTAAAGTTTAATTCCTTATAGTAATCTTCTGTAAAGTTATAATTTATCAATGGTATAATTTTGAAATTATTTTGGTATAATTTTTTGTTATAAGTTTTATTTCTTATTTCTATTTTACAATCTTCTAATTCTAGAATATAATTTCCTTCTAGAGTGTAATCTAGGTTGTTACAATTTTGTTTCATCTTTTCTTTTTGCAAATTTTTGATTATTAGATATTTTTCTTTATTTATGATTATATTTTGTTCTTCAAATTTTTTGGTTTTGCAATCTTAGTTGGTGTTATTTTTAAATAAGTTTCTAATACAACTGTCTTTTATTTCATGTAAGTTCTTAATTTCTTTTGTTACATATTAAAGAGTTTTGTTTGTTTCGATCAATTCGTTGCTAGGTAGTTTGATAATTTTATTACAGGGAAAGTTTGTATATAAATTTTGTTAAATAGTTTATCATTAAATTTAGGAATGCTTAAAATAATTAATAGGTTTTCATTATAAGTTGCCAAAGTTATCTTTAATTCTTTAAGTTTATCGAAATTTATTTCATACTCGAATTCGAATATCTCTTGAACTGTTAAAATGTCTTGTGTTAGGACACCTGTTCTACTAGTCATAATGATGTCAGATATCTTTCCTATAATTTCCTGTACTTCTAATATGTTTTCATTAAATTCAATTTCCATGTGTAAGGAATTGATTTCGCTTTTTTTTGTATATTTATTTAATGTTTTTGAACTTTGTTTAAAAATATTTTTTGATTGTAGAAATTGGTCATTGAATTGTTGGTTAATTTTTATCTGTTCATTACTATTTTTCAATAATTCTTCATTATTTTCTTCTAAAGCTTTTAAGCTTTGTTCTATACTTTCACTATCGTCATCGTCCATAGTTCCATATACGAATTTCATACCTTTTCCGATAATATTGATCAATCCTCTTTTGTGTATTATATGGTGGGGAATTAATGTTCGAAGTTTTATTTCTAGAGTGTCTAATTTCTGTTTTTGCTGATCATCTTTATCAGGTAAGTTCTCATATTGATCTTTTAATTGATTAATTAGTATTTTGCATTCTGTTAAATTTATTAAGTGTAGGATTATATTATAGTCATTAATCAGTTTTACTTGACGTTCTTGTAATAGAAAGAATTCTCTGTCTATTTTGGTTATCTCGAGATTAGATCTCACTAGGATGATTATTGAAAAGAGAGTTATTGCTGTTGTTGTCTTCATTATGGGGTTTGGTGAATTTCTTTTTCTTTCGAAACTGGTCTTTATGAAATAACTGTTTTCTAAGATGAGGTTTAACTAATAACTTTTTATCGTTAATTCTAATTAATTTTACTTTTTTGTGTTTTGTCTTTAATTTATTAAAGTTTTCAGGCTTGTTAACCTTCGTGAAATTTGGGTTTATATCTGTATCTATTCTATTTTTATTTATTTTCTCTAAAATTTTGTTTTTTGTATTTTCTATTCTTTCGAATATTGTTTTGTTATTTATTTTCCTAAATGTATATCTATAGGTTTTTCTTTTGTTGTTATATGAATTGTTTTGTTATAGATATTTAAAGATTTGATTACTAGGTCGAAGATATTTTCTGATCTTTCCAGCAACCTGATGTGCTCGTTTAAGGTACTGTGAAGACGCTCTACGTCTGAATTTCCAGTATGCCTATAGGGGGTGGAAAAGTGAATTAAAATCTGTTTTTCTTTGAAATAACTTCCTATAGAATAAGTTTTAAACGTGGGGTCGTTATCTATTGTTATTTTTTCCGGTTGAATCATATAGCTGAATAGTTTTTTCTAATGCATTCAATATGTCTTTTTGATTTTTTGACTTTAATCTTTCTGCTGCTGCAAACTTTGAGAATTTAACAATGCAAGTGAGATACTTGTTGTTGTTAGACAAGGTCCATATATCTAAGTGAAAATGGATATGTGGTCCTGAAGGGGTTTCAGTTTTTTCGAAAGGGAGTTTAATAGGATTTCGTTCTATCTTTATGTTACAGGTTTCACAATTATTTGTTTCCTTAGTGATTTGGTTCTTTAGGTTCGGGAAATAATATTTCTTTTTTAGTTCTAAATAGAGTTTCTCTATGCCTATGTGGTTGAATTCTAAATGCGTTTTATGAATAATGTCTTCTATTTCTGGTAGATCGAAAATGTCTATTAAGAAAATTGTTGCCCTTAACAATCTTTGGTTATTGTGATTGTTTTTCCAATGATTTTGGAATTTCAGAAATAATTCATCGTCTTCTATGTATATTGCGTTTTGGTGGTCTACATCGATTTCAGATATTATTTTTTCGAAATCTGTTTTGCTAAAAGTTTTTCGGATAATTTTTATCCGGCGTTTATTGAACGGAAAGGTGATATTCTCGTTGTTTTCTCCTCCGATTTTTACGATGATCTGTCTTGTAAATGAATTCAAAAGTTTTTCTGTAATGGAGATTAGGTTAGAACTGTCTGACTCGTTTGAATGTTGAGTAGAGAATAATTCTATGGCATTTATTTCATTCAATTTTATACGAGATAAAGCATCTGCTACTTTATTCTCTTTACCTTGGATGTACTCGATGTTGAAGTCGTATTCTTCTAACTTAATTTTCCATCTTTGTAATTTCGAATTAGGTTCTCGTAAGTTTTGTAACCATACTAAGGGTCGGTGGTCTGTAAGTATTTTGAATTTTCTACCATATAAATAACGGCGGAATTGTTTGGTATCCCAAACGATAGCTAAGAGTTCTTTCTCTATGGTTGAGTAATTACACTCATGTTTGTTTAAGGTTCTAGAAGCAAAACAGAGTGGACCATGAGATTGACTCAATACGGCACTAATTGCGTAGTTGGATGCGTCAGTTGTTAAGGTGAATTCTTTGGTGAAGTCTGGATGTCTGTTAAGGAGGTCATCAGACATTACTAATTTAAGTTTTTCAAATGATTATTTGTAGTCAGGGTCATTTATATCTATTTTTTCATCCTTTTTGAGACGGATTGTCATTGGTTTTATAATTTTTGCATAGTCCTGGATAAACTTGCGGTAATATCCAGTTAAGCCCAAGAATGACTGAATTTCTTTTACCGTTTTTGGTATTGGGAAATTCTTGATGGCTACTATTTTGTTCGGGTTTGGTTTGATTCCATTCTGGGTGACTATGTGTCCCAGGAATTCGGATTCTTTCTTTAAGAAGTCACAGGTTTGCTTCTTGGAGTGTTTCAAATATTTTGTTCAAGGAATCTAAATGCTCTTCTAAAGATGTGGAAAAGGCAATTATGTCGTCAAGATAGACATAACATTTTTTCCCAACGAAGTTTTTTAATACTTCGTTCATCATCCTTTGAAAGGTGGTTGGCGCGTTTTTTAACCCGAATGGCATTCTCAACCATTCGTAGCGGCCAGACAACGTACTGAACGCTGTTTTTTCTCGATCTGCAGGATCGACTTCTATTTGGTGAAAACCTTTCGTAAGGTCCAAAGTAGTAAAATTGTTTGCTTTACCTAGTTTATCCAGAATGTCATCGATCAAAGGGATAGGAAATTTATACTCTTTTGTAGCATTGTTTAGTTTACGGTAATCGATATTCTCCAGTCTTTTTTACCTGTTTTATCGGCTTTTTTAGGTACAACCCATATTGGGGCGTTGTACGGGGAGACACTAGTTTTAATGATTTTTTGGTCTAGTAAGTCTTTTATTTGTCTATCTACTTCCTGTTTATGTATTTAAGGGTAGCGATAGATTCTAGTGAAGATGGGCTCTTCATTGGTGGTGAGGATTCTATGTTTCACGTGGCTTGTGAAACTTAGATCATCACCTTTGTGGTAGAAGACTCTTTTGTATTTACTTAAAAGTTTCATTAATTTCTTATGTTCCTCGGCGTTTAGATGGTCGATTGTTTGCTGTTCCAAATTTTCGAACAGTGTAGAATCTGGTATCATATTTTCCAAGTGATGAATTTCTTTGTGGTATTCTTGTTCATCTTCCTCGGAAAAGAACAGAGGAATTATTTCATTGTTTAATTTCAATGTTTTGTTCTTGAAATTAATTTCGGTATTGTTTGGATATAAAATATTATTTCCAATCAAACCGTCAAATTGGTTCTTAAAATTGTGAATTTGAAAAACACAATCTTTTTGAGTTTGGAAAATGAATTTTCCTTTGGGGATAATTAACTCTTCATTTATGAATATAGGTGTTCCAACAGTTTTGATTTCTAAAGGGGTTGTTATTAATTTTATTAAATGTGATGGTGCTTTTTCCCTATTTATCAAACTATTAGTTGCACCTGTGTCTATTAATAGTTTGACTGTTTGGTTTGCTTTCCTTAACACAATAAAGGGGAGTTGTGGGTTTGGTCCGAGGCTACTTCCGGAAAACCCTGATCTTCTTTATTGTTACTATGATTTACCTGAATTTTCTTTAGTTGGCTTCAAGTAGGATCTACTTCCGTAGGTTTGATTTGTTTGGATGGGGGTTCATAATTTGGATTGTAATTTTGTGCTTTATAATTAGGATTGGGATTATGATAATTAAAAGGAGGTTTAACATAAGTTGGATTTTTTGGGACAAAATTATTTTGATGTTGTTTAAAGTGATTAACTTGGTTGTTTTGGTTATTTTGAGGTGGTTTTGGATTAGAATAAATTTTGGGCTTTTCAAGGAGTTTTTTGGGTACGTCTTCTGACTTATCGCTTAAAAAGCCAGCTTGAGTCAGCTCGTGAAGGGCTGCTTGCAGATTCGGTGGTTTTAGCGCGAATAAAACTGTCCTCATGTGAACGGGTAAGCGTTCTTTGAATATATTTAAGGCAGTTTGTGTATTGTGGGGAATTTCGTTGTGTTTCCCTTCTTGCACCGTCTTCTGGTTGAGCTCACAGAGATTTTTCTGTTGCCTTTATGCGGTGTTTGACGTAGTTCATAATAAAGCTGAAATGAAGACTTGAAGCCTCCAAAATTTTCTATTAAAAGGTCTCTAATTTCTTTCCACGTTTGCAAATGAGAGCGAATCTCGATGCAACGCTTCGCTTTTCCTATTAATTTGGATTTCAAAATGTTTATGCACATTGTTTGGGATTGATCATCATATTTATTCAGAGTGGGTGTGATTCCGTCTACATTTGTAATGAACGTGTAGAGGTCTTCCCTTCGTCCGTCGAAAGCATTAAGCTTCTCGATATGTTTTAGGGGGTCAAGGGTAAGAGACATTTTGGTATTTTTATCTAGTTTTGATTTGTCAGATATAAAAGTTTCTAAATTTGGCAAATTATTTAGTTCAATACTGGACAAATTTGGTTTTATAATATTGCTTAAATTTTTATTAGAATTATTCTTACCATCGTTTTTAGTTATTTTCTGGTTTTGGTTGTCTTCGTCTGGTTTTTCGTCTTGAATGTTTTTTTGATGAAACTCATTTATTTTGTGATAACTTTGTGTTTTGATTTTATTGTTGTCAACTAGTTTCTTCTATAGATTTTGTGGCATTACCATTTAAAATTGGCTTGAGTCACTTAACTAGAATTTTTTTAAAGTGTTCTAATAACTTTATTATTCACTTTGAATATACCGTGTTTAGTTGTTACTTCGTGTATTCTTTTGCGTAGAATTTTTGAATGAATATAATTTCACTATTTAGAGACTGTAAAAACGAACGGTTGAATTACAAAAATTTAAAATCCGATTCTAATATTCCCTTTCGTGGGTTGACCGTTATTTTAAAACTTTTGGTAGGTTTTTATTTGCGGATACCATAAATATATAATGGTATCCTACCGACTGCGCCAGAAATGAATGTACTTTATTTAAAACCCTTTTTAAAAAGGAATTGAAGAGCGGAGCTCTTGATTCATGTGTGTTTATTGTACAAGCTTTACTTAAGAACTGAACTGTGCTATCGCAGATAGCCAGTGTTTTTCACAATTTATCTTAGGTGTAAGTGACTTTGTCAGCGTTTTGTTTCTTTGTTCTTTATCTCAGAATATTAACTTAATGACAATGACAGGAAATGGTATCATATGAATATTTGACTGTGGAATATGAGTGTGGTTTCATTTCCTTTGTTAGAAAGTAAATATAGAGATTAAAAAATGCTTTTACTTTTTTCTGTGGTTATAACCTACATATAAAGGTAAAAATTGAAAACTGGAGATTTTTTATTCTATTTCACTTTGTTACTATATTTCTAAAATTTTCAAAGATTTTTTAAACTTTCCCAGTGACAGTGAACCAGTGATTCAGTGCACTTACCAAAGTGGACTTACCAAAGTGAGTAATCATTAAATTTCAACAAATTTCTTCCATAATTTGAAGTTTTTCAATATTGTAGTCTTATTAAAATATTTGAAACTAAACCTTCATAAACATAGAACTTGGTGAACTTTTAGGAACAATTTATTCGTAATTTAATCCCCGAATATTTAGAACGTGACTTTTTGGTCGTTATAATTAATGTTGAAATTTAATTAAGCTCTTCTTTGCCCGAAAATAATCGATACAAATATAAAACACAAAAAACGAATTATATTACGAAAATATATTCTGTAATAATTATCGTATGCATTTCGAGCTCTATATTGAGAACTCATCTTCAGCGAGCGTAATAATATACACTGAGAAGTGAAAACAATGGGGCATATTCATAGTAACTTTTAAACTCCAGTTTATCTTAGACCTGGGTTTATACTATCTAAATAACATTAAATAAACCCCAGTCTAAGATAAACTGGAGTTTAAAAGTGACTATGAATATGCCCCAATCAATTTAACATTATTTTAAAACCTTAAAACAGCAACAATTTTTTTTACGAGAACAGTGAACAATTAAAATTTTAAAGTTATAAAACAAAACATGTTTTTTTGGGTACCTACATATTGTTTGTTACTCACCTATCATTTTTTTCCGGTATTTGAAAATATTTGACACGAACATTTTCTTTCTCCTCTCGCCCGCAAGCCAAACATTTAAAATAATATTTCCCCATTATTTTATTAAAAACACACTTTCAATTTAGTTTTTCTTCTTTTTTTATTAGTTATCACAGATCTTCTTTGACACCTTTTGATATTCAAATTGACGTTAAAAAACAACTGGCAGATATTCATCTCCAGCACGCCTTTAAAACTACGTGGGAAAAAAAAGTAAACACACCCCTTAAGAAAAATACTGGTGATTAATAACGGGTGATTTTTTAGCTGGTTTGGTTTTGGCAACACTGGTTTTGACAGCTGACGTGTGTTTAGTACCTTATGTCACTGTCAAACAGCTTCAGTTTGGTTTGCAATTTAACCATTGATCGTCTTACAAATGAACAACGCTTGCAAATTATTGAATTTTATTATCAAAATTCGTGCTCGGTTCGAAATGTTCATCGCGCGCTGCTTGTGTTCAGCGATGAGGCTCATTTTTGGTTGAATGGGTACGTAAATAAGCAAAATTGCCGCATTTGGAGTGAAGATCAGCCAGAAGCATTGCAACAGCTACCAAGGCATACCGAAAAAGCCACTGTTTGGTGCGGTTTATGGGCCGGCGGCATTATTGGGCCTATTTCTTCAAAGATGATGCGAATCGCAGCGTTACTGTCAATGGTGAACGCTACCGAGCGATGATAACAAACTTTTTTTTGCCCGAAATGGAAGTTCTTGACTTGCATGATATGTGGTTTCAACAAGACGGTGCCACATGCCACACAGCACGCGAAACAATGGCGCAATTGCGAGGCGAGTTTGGTGGACAGTTAATTTCACGTTTCGGGCCGGTCAATTGGCCGCCTAGATCGTGCGATTTGACACCATTAGATTATTTTTTGTGGAGGTATGTCAAGGCTAATGTCTATAGGGACAAGCCCGCTTCGATGGACGCACTGGAAGCCAACATCCATGCATTCATTCGTGAGATACCGGCCGATATGTGTGAAAGAGTATGCCAAAATTGGACTCAGCGGATGGGCTACCTGAGACGCAGCCGCGGTCAACATTTGCATGAAATTATCTTTAAACATTAAATTGCAAGGTTCAAACTATCGATTCAAATAACGGGTGATTTTTTAAGAGGTTTAGAACTTTTTTTTAAAAAAAAACATAAAAAATTCGAAAAATGAATGAAATATTTATTTAAATCGATAGTTTGAACCTTGCAATTTAATGTTTAAAGATAATTTCATGCAAATGTTGACCGCGGCTGCGTCTCAGGTAGCCCATCCGCTGAGTCCAATTTTGGCATACTCTTTCACACATATCGGCCGGTATCTCACGAATGAATGCATGGATGTTGGCTTCCAGTGCGTCAATCGAAGCGGGCTTGTCCCTATAAACATTAGCCTTGAAATACCCCCACAAAAAATAATCTAATGGTGTCAAATCGCACGATCTAGGCGGCCAATTGACCGGCCCGAAACGTGAAATTAACTGTTCACCAAACTCGCCTCGCAATGGCGCCATTGTTTCGCATGCTGTGTGGCATGTGGCACCGTCTTGTTGAAACCACATATCATGCAAGTCAAGAACTTCCATTTCGGGCAAAAAAAAGTTTGTTATCATCGCTCGGTAGCGTTCACCATTGACAGTAACGCTGCGATTCGCATCATCTTTGAAGAAATAGGCCCAATAATGCCGCCGGCCCATAAACCGCACCAAACAGTGGCTTTTTTGGGATGCATTGGTAGCTGTTGCAATGCTTCTGGCTGATCTTCACTCCAAATGCCGCAATTTTGCTTATTTACGTACCCATTCAACCAAAAATGAGCCTCATCGCTGAACACAAGCAGCGCGCGATGAACATTTCGAACCGAGCACGAATTTTGATAGTAAAATTCAATAATTTGCAAGCGTTGTTCATTTGTAAGACGATCCATGGTTAAATTGCAAACCAAACTGAAGCTGTTTGACAGTGACACAAGGTACTAAACACACGTCAGCTGTCAAAACCAGTGTTGCCAAAACCAAACCAGCTTAAAAATCACCCGTTAAATATTTCATTCATTTTTTCGAATTTTTTGTGTTTTTTTTTTTAAAAAAGTTCTAAACCTCTTAAAAAATCACCCAATATGATCTACTCTAAAATTTAAAACCTAAAACTTGGTGACAGCAATATTTAAAATTCGCTAAATGTAAGATTTCATGAAGTCATACCTACCCAATCATGTGGAAATTCATATTCTAGGTTAGGTTAGGTTAGAAGGGGTGACGATGCGGCAAGCCGCACCCTCTCATCTCAATGGATCCATTGCGCTCCCCAGGAGCCTTGAGGTTTGCTTCTTGGAGTGTTTCAAATATTTTGTTCAAGGAATCTAAATGCTCTTCTAAAGATGTGGAAAAGGCAATTATGTCGTCAAGATAGACATAACATTTTTTCCCAACGAAGTTTTTTAATACTTCGTTCATCATCCTTTGAAAGGTGGTTGGCGCGTTTTTTAACCCGAATGGCATTCTCAACCATTCGTAGTGGCCAGACAACGTACTGAACGCTGTTTTTTCTCGATCTGCAGGATCGACTTCTATTTGGTGAAAACCTTTCGTAAGGTCCAAAGTAGTAAAATAGTTTGCTTTACCTAGTTTATCCAGAATGTCATCGATCAAAGGGATAGGAAATTTATATTCTTTTGTAGCATTGTTTAGTTTACGGTAATCGATAACTATTCTCCAGTCTTTTTACCTGTTTTATCGGCTTTTTTAGGTACAACCCATATTGGGGCGTTGTACGGGGAGACACTAGTTTTAATGATTTTTTGGTCTAGTAAGTCTTTTATTTGTCTATCTACTTCCTGTTTATGTATTTATGGGTAGCGATAGATTCTAGTAAAGATGGGCTCTTCATTGGTGGTGAGGATTCTATGTTTCACGTGGCTTGTGAAACTTAGATCATCACCTTTGTGGTAGAAGACTCTTTTGTGTTTACTTAAAAGTTTCATTAATATCTTATGTTCCTCGGCGTTTAGATGGTCGATTGTTTGCTGTTCCAAATTTTCGAACAGTGTAGAATCTGGTATCATATTTTCCAAGTGATGAATTTCTTTGTGGTATTCTTGTTCATCTTCCTCGGAAAAGAACAGAGGAATTATTTCATTGTTTAATTTCAATGTTTTGTTCTTGAAATTAATTTCGGTATTGTTTGGATATAAAATATTATTTCCAATCAAACCGTCAAATTGGTTCTTAAAATTGTGAATTTGAAAAACACAATCTTTTTGAGTTTGGAAAATGAATTTTCCTTTGGGGATAATTAACTCTTCATTTATGAATATAGGTGTTCCAACAGTTTTGATTTCTAAAGGGGTTGTTATTTTTTTTATTAAATGTGATGGTGCTTTTTCCCTATTTATCAAACTATTAGTTGCACCTGTGTCTATTAATAGTTTGACTGTTTGGTTTGCTTTCCTTAACACAATAAAGGGGAGTTGTGGGTTTGGTCCGAGGCTACTTCCGGAAAACCCTGATCTTCTTTATTGTTACTATGATTTAGCTGAATTTTCTTTAGTTGGCTTCAAGTAGGATCTACTTCCGTAGGTTTGATTTGTTTGGATGGGGGTTCATAATTTGGATTGTAATTTTGTGCTTTATAATTAGGATTGGGATTATGATAATTAAAAGGAGGTTTAACATAAGTTGGATTTTTTGGGACAAAATTATTTTGATGTTGTTTAAAGTGATTAACTTGGTTGTTTTGGTTATTTTGAGGTGGTTTTGGATTAGAATGAATTTTGGGCTTTTCAAGGATTTTTTTGGGTACGTCTTCTGACTTATCGCTTAAAAAGCCAGCTTGAGTCAGCTCGTGAAGGGCTGCTTGCAGATTCGGTGGTTTTAGCGCGAATAAAACTGTCCTCATGTGAACGGGTAAGCGTTCTTTGAATATATTTAAGGCAGTTTGTGTATTGTGGGGAATTTCGTTGTGTTTCCCTTCTTGCACCGTCTTCTGGTTGAGCTCACAGAGATTTTTCTGTTGCCTTTGTACGGTGTTTGACGTAGTTCATAATAAAGCTGAAATGAAGACTTGAAGCCTCCAAAATTTTCTATTAAAAGGTCTCTAATTTCTTTCCACGTTTGCAAATGAGAGCGAATCTCGATGCAACGCTTCGCTTTTCCTATTAATTTGGATTTCAAAATGTTTATGCACATTGTTTGGGATTGATCATCATATTTATTCAGAGTGGGTGTGATTCCGTCTACATTTGTAATGAACGTGTAGAGGTCTTCCCTTCGTCCGTCGAAAGCATTAAGCTTCTCGATATGTTTTAGGGGGTCAAGGGTCAGTGTAAGAGACATTTTGGTATTTTTATCTAGTTTTGATTTGTCAGATATAAAAGTTTCTAAATTTGGCAAATTATTCAGTTCAATACTGGACAAATTTGGTTTTATAATATTGCTTAAATTTTTATTAGAATTATTCTTACCATCGTTTTTAGTTATTTTCTGGTTTTGGTTGTCTTCGTCTGGTTTTTCGTCTTGAATGTTTTTTTGATGAAACTCATTTATTTTGTGATAACTTTGTGTTTTGATTTTATTGTTGTCAACTAGTTTCTTCTATAGATTTTGTGGCATTACCATTTAAAATTGGCTTGAGTCACTTAACTAGAATTTTTTTAAAGTGTTCTAATAACTTTATTATTCACTTTGAATATACCGTGTTTAGTTGTTACTTCGTGTATTCTTTTGCGTAGAATTTTTGAATGAATATAATTTCACTATTTAGAGACTGTAAAAACGAACGGTTGAATTACAAAAATTTAAAATCCGATTCTAATATTCCCTTTCGTGGGTTGACCGTTATTTTAAAACTTTTGGTAGGTTTTTATTTGCGGATACCATAAATATATAATGGTATCCTACCGACTGCGCCAGAAATGAATGTACTTTATTTAAAACCCTTTTTAAAAAGGAATTGAAGAGCGGAGCTCTTGATTCCTGTGTGTTTATTGTACAAGCTTTACTTAAGAACTGAACTGTGCTATCGCAGATAGCCAGTGTTTTTCACAATTTATCTTAGGTGTAAGTGACTTTGTCAGCGTTTTGTTTCTTTGTTCTTTATCTCAGAATATTAACTTAATGACAATGACAGGAAATGGTATCATATGAATATTTGACTGTGGAATATGAGTGTGGTTTCATTTCCTTTGTTAGAAAGTAAATATAGAGATTAAAAAATGCTTTTACTTTTTTCTGTGGTTATAACCTACATATAAAGGTAAAAATTGAAAACTGGAGATTGTTTATTCTATTTCACTTTGTTACTATATTTCTAAAATTTTAAAAGATTTTTTAAACTTTCCCAGTGACAGTGAACCAGTGATTCAGTGCACTTACCAAAGTGGACTTACCAAAGTGAGTAATCATTAAATTTCAACAAATTTCTTCCATAATTTGAAGTTTTTCAATATTGTAGTCTTATTAAAATATTTGAAACTAAACCTTCATAAACATAGAACTTGGTGAACTTTTAGAAACAATTTATTCGTAATTTAATCCCCGAATATTTAGAACGTGACTTTTTGGTCGTTATAATTAATGTTGAAATTTAATTAAGCTCTTCTTTGCCCGAAAATAATCGATACAAATATAAAACACAAAAAACGAATTATATTACGAAAATATATTCTGTAATAATTATCGTATGCATTTCGAGCTCTATATTGAGAACTCATCTTCAGCGAGCGTAATAATATACACTGAGAAGTGAAAACAATGGGGCATATTCATAGTAACTTTTAAACTCCAGTTTATCTTAGACCTGGGTTTATACTATCTAAATAACATTAAATAAACCCCAGTCTAAGATAAACTGGAGTTTAAAAGTGACTATGAATATGCCCCAATCAATTTAACATTATTTTAAAACCTTAAAACAGCAACAATTTTTTTTACGAGAACAGTGAACAATTAAAATTTTAAAGTTATAAAACAAAACATGTTTTTTTGGGTACCTACATATTGTTTGTTACTCACCTCTCATTTTTTTCCGGTATTTGAAAATATTTGACACGAACATTTTCTTTCTCCTCTCGCCCGCAAGCCAAACATTTAAAATAATATTTCCCCATTATTTTATTAAAAACACACTTTCAATTTAATTAATAATAATTTGACCAATTATTTGAACTATGATTGTTAAGTTAAATCGGGCTTTTTTGGTCACTTCCTTTCATATGCAAATAAAACTTTATTTCATACTTTTCCCTACGTTTCGTCGTAATTTCTCGACTTCATCAGGGGTAGTTTATTAAATATGAATAAAACTTTTGTTACATTTAATAATAATTATTGAACGATGACAATTCTTAATTTTTGAATTTTAGCACAGCACTTGAGACAAACTAAATGAAAGTAAAGCAATTTAAATCGAATTAAAAATTACACCGCTCTTAATGCAAGAGAATAACTAGCTATTGTGTTGTCTCTATCTTCCTGTGTATGGTTTTATTTGCATATGAAAGGAAGTGACCAAAAAAGCCCGATTTAACTTAACACTTTCAATTTAGTTTTTCTTCTTTTTTTATTAGTTATCACAGATCTTCTTTGACACCTTTTGATATTCAAATTGACGTTAAAAAACAACTGGCAGATATTCATCTCCAGCACGCCTTTAAAACTACGTGGGAAAAAAAAGTAAACAAACCCCTTAAGAAAAATACTGGTGATTAATATGATCTACTCTAAAATTTAAAACCTAAAACTTGGTGACAGCAATATTTAAAATTCGCTAAATGTAAGATTTCATGAAGTCATACCTACCCAATCATGTGGAAATTCATATTCTAGGTTAGGTTAGGTTAGAAGGGGTGACGATGCGGCAAGCCGCACCCTCTCACTCGGATCTCAATGGATCCATTGCGCTCCCCAGGATGTAGGGTAGGTATTAGGGTGAATAGGGAAAGGAGTTAGGAGTTATGGGGTACCTCCCTAAACCATCGTGAACTCTGTATAAAATTCAGGATGTTTTTAAGTGGTAGGGTTGAGATGTCACCCAGTTCTTCAAAAAAGTATTCTCCGAGGGCAGTTTTCCTGGTTTTGGCTAGGCTGGGACATTCACAAAGAAAGTGGGATGAGCCCTCTTCCGCCTCCTCGTCCTGACACCCTCTACACAGGTCAGATGTGCTGATGCCCATTCTGACTATGTGGGTCCCCATTGATTTGTGACCAGTTAGGACTCCAACTAGGAGGGACAATTGAGGCCTGCTTATATTGAGTAAGTATTCTGATTTCTTTCTGGAGATCTTCAGCCATAGATTCCTAGAGACCCGACAGGTATCAATTGATGACCATCTGTCATTAGCGGTTCTAAGAAATCTTTGGTGGATTTTTTTCTTTTCTTGCTCCAGTGACACTAGTGTCGATGATTCAATTTGGCTTGAGTCAAGAGACGACCCGTTTTTGGCCAATTCATCTGCAATTTCATTTCCGTTTATATCACGGTGTCCTGGGACCCATCTTAGGGTAACTGTGTTTGTGGCGCTGAGTAATCTTAAGTTATTTTTGCAACGGTCCACCAGTTTTGACTTCGTGATAATTGAGGAAATAGCTTTAGGGATGGCGGTTATTGCAAAATAACCGGTTTTCGGTTTCTCCGGTTTTTATTTTCTTCGGTTTAAACTGTAGCTTTAACCGGACAAAAAAAAACGGTTTCTTAAATAACCGGTTTTCGGTTTTTGTAGAAAAAAATAATGTTGCTCTTTTACTGGATAGTATTTTTTGCCTAAAAACAACATTTTTGGAAGGTTTTCATCAAAATGATTTAAAAAAAAACTAATATTATAAAACTAATGACATTGAATTCAAATGGTTCTTTTCTTAAATTGTGTTCCACGTTTTTTTTTAGAAATGAAACTTAGTATAACTGATTTGAAACAAAAAAAAATAATTGTATAAATTTGTATTTTTTATTTTATATACAGAGCTCTTAAGCTCTGTTGAAAATTTTCGAAGAACTTGAACTTTTTTCGAAGAAATTTTCTGTATCTTGTTTATTGGTGTAAACGGGGAATGTTAAAGTGTTAAAGTATATAACCGGTTTTTTGTAACCCGGTTGTTGAGTTTTAGAAGAAAAACCGGTTTTAACCGAGATAAAAAAATCACCAAAAAAACCGGTTAACCGAAACGAAAAAACCGGTTTCGGTTTTAACCGGCCGGTTTTTCCCATCCCTAAATAGCTTTATTTGCCGCCTGGCTACCTATAAAGATGTCGATATTTCTATCAACTACTTCGCATGAAGTAAGGTGTTTTGCGGCTTCGCAAACTGCCAGCAATTCTCCTTGACCCTACCCCCTCGATTGTCTTAGACCCATCTGTGAAGACCGAAACATGATTTTCATTGATGACCCGATTTTCGCTCCAGTGATCCCTTGTTGGGATATCTACTAGAGCCATTGGGTTAAAATCTATGGATGGTGAGATATAGTCTGTTTGTATGTTTATATCAGTGAATTGCATTATAAAGGGTCCGCCATCTAACTTTTTTTTTCAACTAGTGCTTATTTCGTGAATGGTAACACTTAGCTCATGTCTGATTTGACAGATAATTAGTTTTATCCTTCCCCTGAACGAATATGGTTGTGTATACGCTTCGCTAAGTGGGTCTGCGATCGACTTAGAGAAGATGCCGATTTCGCCAAAAAAAATCATTTTTTCAGATAAAGCTTATTTTGATCTTGGCGGGTAGTAAACAAGCAAAATTGTCGCATTTGGGGCACAGAAAACCCGCACGCATACCTTGAAAAGCCGATACACCCAAAATGAGTCATTGTTTGGTGCGGATTTTGGATCGTTATCGGGCCATGTTTAACGAATTTTCGTTCACAAAAATTGAAGAGGAGGATATTGACAACATTTGGTTTCAACAGGACGGCGCTACGTGCCACACAGCCGAAGCTATACTCGATGTTTTGCGCCATTTTCAAAAAAAAAAGAAATTATTTGGCGGACCCTTTAGTTCTAAGCCCGTAGTGATCCCTTATCCAGTTATTACACTGTTTAAGTCTTAAAGCGCTTTTGGCCGCTAGCTCTTTCGCAACAAGATTGAGCGGGGCTAGTGAAAGTAATGTTTCTAGGGCTGCGGTTGGAGTAGTTCTAATGGCACTGGTTGTGCCAATACACGCTAGTTTTTGAATTTTAGTCATGGTTTTGATTGGTAACCTTGTCTAATGCTGGCCACCAGACCAAACATGCGTACATTAGAAAAGGCCTTATTATGGCTGTGTACATCCAATGAATGGTTTTAGGGCTAGGTCCCCAATTTTTACCAAAAATTATGCTGCAAGTGTAGAATTCAATTCAATTTATTATTAAGAGCAAACTTACAAGTAAGACTTACATCTTTTATAGTACTTATCAATTGGATAATAAGCAATAATAATTTAACTAACTTAATCTAGATAATACAATATATTTACATATAGCAATAAAATACATATTTGTATATTGTCACATATTGAAATGCTATTATGTTCCCCTAAGTGCGAAACCTACCCACTAAGTATAAGAGGTCATTTTTTGTCACACTTGCTGTCTGCAAAGCAAACATAAAGAGTGCATTTTATAGTTATCTGTTTAAATTTCTCTTTCCATCATTATCTTCTTGAGAAGATAATACTGGAGAGATCTTAATTTATCGTAAGCGTAGATCCTAAGTCAAGTTGTAAGTCAGTCCTTAAGTTTGTTTTAGTCAGTCGACTTTCTATGTTCTTATCGTAAAGTTCTTTAACGTGTAATAAAATAAAACATCAAAAATTAAACAAATGTTTTTTTAATTTAAACATCGAAATAAACCACATAACTGGCGCAGTCGGTTAAAAAAAATTCGGGTTGAATTATTTTGAAAAAAAACTATGTACCTACTTATTTAAATAGTTACTTAAATTAATCAAAAAAGAAATTACCGCGTCATCGAGAAAAAAACTGTATGAAAAAAAAAAAACAAATGTAAAAAATAATTTACCCATTTAAAAACTCAAAGTGATTAAAAACAAATAAATAAGAAAAATTTTATCAGTTATAACAAATGTGGTATTATAAAAATTTACTTTATGAAAACAAAAATATATTATTGTAATAATACTCATTCATAAGGTACTAATTAGTACGGTTATAAAAAGACGCGGGCGTCCTAAATAGTTCAAAAACAAACCCGTCATACACGTTCCCTTCGCAAAGCTTTTCGGTCGTGTAGCACACAAGAAAAAATAAAAAGTTCGAAAACAAGTGCATCAAAACAAGCCATGAAAGCTTTCACAAAACAAACAACGCTTCTGTTATAGATCCAAGCTAAATTGAACTTTGAATTACAAAAAAAAAAATAAAACAAGTTTCAAAATCAACGAACACTTGTAATAAAATCAAACCTTTAATAAAAAGCTTCAGTAAAGCTTTAAGCTTTAAAGAATTATGAACCAAAACAAATCAAAAAACAAGTTTTAAAACCAAAATAGTGTAAAGCTATAAATAACAACTCAACTCAAAAACAAAAAAAAAATTAAAACCTTATAAAACTTTAAATTAACACATTATTGAAAAATAAAATAAATTGAAACCTTAGTAAAAAACTAAACTAAACTAAAATCTAAGGAAAGAACATTCATACAAACAATAAATAAAAAAAAAATCTGTGGAAGAATCGTATTGAACAGCAACTAAATCTATGAGAATCTCTTCAACAAAAAGAAGCGGAATAAATCAACACCCAACAATAAAGACACCATCCTTTCCAGGTGAGTAACATCAACACTTGACAATGGATACTTTTAATGCTGTAGATAAGTTCAAAGTAGTTTTAGAGTTAATTAATAAAATTCCAGAGTTTAATGGAAATCCAAGCTGTCTTGTACATTTTCTGGACAGGGTAGATTCGTTGGCACCTATTTTGTCAACATTTGATGAAGGTTCCTTGACAATCATTTCAGGGTTTCTAAGCGATAAAATTGTCGGAAAAGCTAGAATAGAGCTTCAGAAGCATGGTAGAGTTAGTGAATGGACACAGGTTAAGGAAATTTTGAAAAATAATTTTGGAGAAAGACTTTCAATTAACAAATTAATAGACAAAATAAGAACAGCTAGAGTTAAAACAAATATAGGAGCGTTTTACAGTAATATTAATTTCCTATTAAGTAGAATTAATAATGCACTTTTATTAAATAATCAAAATGATGAGCTTATTATTGCTTCTAACAATAGAATTGCCCTTGAGTATTTCAAAAATAATTTACCTGAGCCCACTAAATCTATTGTGCTCAGTCGAAATCCAAAGTAACTAAATGAAGCCTATTAAATAATCTTAGAAATCGACCATAAAAATTTTAGCCATCAAAATTATTTTCAAAACCTTAGACAGGAAAACCGAAATCAAGACTTTACACAGGTAAATAATTATACTCAAAATTATAGTTATAGAAACAATAGCAACAATACTAATTATAATTATCAAACTATAGAAACAATAATAATTATTCAAACTATAGAAACAATAATTATTCGAACTATAGAAACAATAATAATACAAACTATAACAATGCATACAATACTAATGCACACAATAGTAGTTCATACAACTCTTATTCGCAAAACAGTCAAGCACCAAGACAAAATAGAAATAATAGTAACAATACACCACAACAAAATCAAAATGACACCAGAAGTGACCAAACTATGCGTAGAAATAATAACACACAAAGTGGCCAATGAAGAAGGTCAAATAGGAACAGATCCCAAAATTATAATAACGAACCAATGGAAGTAACCTGTAATCAAAATGGAAATTCTAGTAACAATCAAAGTTCTAATCAAAACCATACAAATTTTTCAACAGACCGCCAAAACAATTACCCTATATAACCATAAAAAACCATTTTAGACCCCTTAGATTTATTATTGACTGTGGTGGAGAGTATAGCATAATAAACAAAAATGTATGCAATCCAAAATGGAGAATTCCAACCGGAAATCATACTTTAAAAGCACTCACCCGCAATGTTAATGTAGATGTAGAGTTAAGAATTCCCCTTTTTAGTGAATTTATTAAAAACAATTATTTCGTAAATTTTTTGGAATACCAATTTCATGATCGTTTTGACGGATTGATTGGTAATAATATTCTCCTGGATCTAAACCCAATAATAGACTATAAAAATAGATTACTTATAACCGAAAACGCAAAAATTCCTATATATTTTAACGAAGAAGAAGAAATATACGCGAACCATGTTTATCAAAACGAAGAAGTTTTGAATATTTTTTGCAGCGAAAGCTTCATTTCTGATATATCCGATAATCTTTTCGCAGCTCATTTAAACGATGCTTACGTTTCAAAATTAAAATCTTTACTTAATAGTTTTAAATCAATTATTTATAAAGAAGGAGATGTTCTATCATTTACGAATGAAATAAGACACCAAATAATTACAAATAATGACATTCCCATATATAGCAAATTATATCGTTATCCACAGATTCATTCGGATGAAGTAGATAGGCAGATTTCTGAAATGTTGCGGCAGAAAATAATAATAATTGGTCCCAGTAGTAGTCCCTATAACTCGCCCATTTGGGTAGTCCCTAAAAAGGATGATATAAATGGACAAAAACAATGGCGAATCGTTGTTGACTACAGGAAATTGAACACCACATCGACGATCTGTTTGACAAACTGGGAAAATGTAACTATTTTTCTACTATCGACCTGGTGAAAGGTTTTCACCAAGTTGATCCGCGCGATAGAGCGAAAACAGCTTTTTCAACTAAAAGTGGACACTACGAGTTTTTGAGAATGCCGTTTGGGCTAAAGAATGCCCCAGCGACATTCCAGAGACTTATGAACTATGTTTTGAGAGAATTCATAAATAAAATTTGTGTCGTCTACCTAGACGATATTCTCGTTTTCTCTACAAGTTTTGAAGAGCATTTACAATCGCTTAGCAAAATTTTTCAGAAACTAAAAGATAGTAATTTAAAGATTCAAGCGAATAAATGTCTTTTTGCTGACTTATCAACTAACTATTTAGGTCACGTTATAGTAAAAAATGGGATAAAACCAAATGAAAATAAAGTCAAATCAATCACAGAAATGAAGCTGCCTACAACCATAACAGGTATAAAACAATTTCTCGGTATAACCGGTTATTACCGGAAATTCATTAGGGACTATGCTAAGGTTGCGTATCCAATGATCAAATACCTAAAAAAGTCCGAAAGATTAACGATCACTGACCCTCAATATGTCAAATCATTTAATACATTCAAAATTTTACTAACTTCCCATCTTAAAGAGCCCTGATTTTACGAAAAAGTTTGTTCTCACCACAGACGCGTCTGGTTACGCTCTTGGAGCCGTACTAAGCCAAGACAACCACCCACTTTGCTATGCTTCTCGAATGCTTAACAAACACGAGCTAAATTATTCCCCTATAGAGAAGGAACTTCTTGCAGTGGTGTGGTCTATAAAATATTTTAGGACATATTTGTATGGCAGACGTTTCATTGTGCAAACACACCACAAACCCTTTGTGTGGCTTAATGGTATAAGAAAACCCAACTTGGAACTCCAACGTTGGAAAATTATACTCAACGAATATGATTTCGATATCGAGTACCTTAAAGGGAATGAAAATTGCGTAGCAGATGGGTTGAGTAGATATATCGACAAGTATGAAACAGAAGATAGGCCGAAAGCTAATGACGAAGTTAGTCTAGTAGACCTCTTCAACAACGAGATGCATTTAAATGAAAAACGCGATGACGAAGAAGTTATCTCTCCAGTTTCTTTGGATAATAACGAAGAAGTTATATCCACTGGTGCTACTGTTCATAGCGCAAAGGAAGATGAAACTCGTCACATTTATATAACAGAAAAACCTGTTAATCTTTTTAAAAATCAAATTTATCTGTTTTATGGTACCCACGAAAAAGTTTCAATGAAAATAGTGCACAAGAAAATTCAAAATATTGTCCAAATAAAAAAAAATAGTAGCGATTTACGAGACATAATGAAAAGGCTTTTGATATCAAAGGGAATCATCTGCATATTTTGCGAAGATTTGCCATTGTTTCTTCATTTCCAAAATTTGTACGTTAAATATTTTTCAATGAATAAAAATCTCAGAATATTAAAATCCAGCATCAAATTGATAGATATCGTAGACAAAAATAATTTATTAAATGTAATAAAAGACGAACATTTAAGTAAAAACCACCGTGGTATTAACGAAATGTTTATAGAATTGAAAGCTTTGTATTTTTATCCCAAATTGCAAGTTGAAATACAAAAATTCATCAATAATTGCGAAATTTTTAATCTTGCAAAACACGATCGCCAACCATTACAGATAAAAATGCAAATAACAGAAACACCTAAACATTTCAATGACATAATTCACATGGACATTTGGTTCCCCGAACGAGGAAAAATGTATCTTACAACTATAGATAAATTTTCTAAATATGCCACTGTCCACACTTTGCACGATAGAAATTGGATCGCAATTTTGAGTGCAATCAAGCAGAGAATCCAATTTATTGGAAAACCAAATATAATAGTTTCAGATGGTGATACCTGCATCTTGCACTTTGCAGTCGAACAGTTTTTGAAGGAAAACAAAATCGTGTTCAACAAAACGAAAGCATCCCTTAAAACAGGCAATGCCGACGTCGAAAGGGTACATGGCACTCTACACGAGCATTTAAGGATCATGAATGTAGCAAAAGATAATTCCGAATTGGATGAAAAGTTATTTAAAATAATATCAATTTATAATGACACCATCCATTCGACGACCAAATTAAAACCAATAGATTTTATTTCCAAAAATATAAGCAAGGAAGACATTGCGTCACTTGTAAATCGGTTTGAAAAAGAGAAAGAACATAGGATAGCAAAAATAAAATTATAGAATCCACGGATTCAAGGCAATGTAAAAACATTGTTCAAAATAGGACAGTCTTCAAAAACAGACCAAAATATAAAAAGTTAAATAATTTCGAAAAAGACGGTAATTATGTTGTTGATAAGTCAACAAAACGAAAAACAAAATACCATAAAAAACAATTAAAAAGAAAATATAAACACCAACATTCATGAATTTCTACAATTTTTCATATAGCATTCAAATTTGGAGATGGATTCTTCTTCACTGAATATCTGATGAAGTGATTCCAGCTTTGGTTTTGTATAAGTTCGGCATATTTCATCAAAATTTGAGGAAAATATAAAACTTTCTGATTCTTGTTTAATCAAAATTATCCATTTTTTTTAAGAAACATTATTAACAAATAACAAATTCAACTATGATGAGTTCAACTCATAGTGTATGTATAGGTACCTTCCTGGAAATTGTTTTTTTCCCTTCAATTCATCCTATTACTTTTGAGTATCGCTATTTTCATATTTCATTTACAATGTATTATCTTTCATTTAGATTAATTTAATTTGTTTAAAACAATAACGGTTGTCCATGTTGATTTCTTAAAATTAATTATTTCCTTCCTTTATTTATTATTTTCGATCTTGCTTTGACATTGGGCGCGTTCGGGCAACTATCCAAAGCTATCCGGATAGGTTTGTGTTGTTGTAATCGCATAGAAAAATGCAGCTGATAAACCAATCAGCTGTTGTCAGAAACAAATCCCAAGCTATCCTAAAATTTTCGCGATACTAAACTATCCGATGGAAATTTGGGGAACAGCTGATCACAGCTGATTATACCTACAGCCGACTACTTATTTTGCTTTTTGGTGTCGCGTCTGATTTTGTTTGTTTAAAGAATAAAATAACAAATAAGGGTTAAAATGTATACCAGTGTGATATTAAATGGTACTGAATACTTAATTGATGATTCAGAAGGTATTTGCAATAAAATTAAAAACAAATCGTCGCGTTAAAAACTCAATAGTTTTCCCTTTAATTAGCTGCCTTGTCTTTTGACAGCAAATATAACCTATCTGGTTTTGGTCGTTCGAAAACATATCGGATACTAAGGTATCTTGGATAGCCTATCGGATTGGCACCCGAACGTGGCCATTAACTTTGACATTCCCAACAAAACGGAAATGGAATTGTCATTTTAAGTTTTAGTATGCGTTCAGAAAATGATGGCGCAGGCAGAAAACGATAGGGTTTACATCTTGTAGTTGCAAAAGATAAAGTTTAGCGTTTTAAGGTTACACGTTGCAAGTCATGAACATTATTTTTGGATTAGATTACTTTTAGTTTATGAAAAGAAGTTAACTAAGAATAGGGATAATTTTTAAGGTAATATGGGAAAAATGAATTATCATCAGTAATCAATGACAGATAGTTGTTGACGAAATACCCTTGTCCAAAATAAATAAAAAAATGAAAAAAAAAGCAATGATCTGAGTTATAAACTGAAAATAATTGTTAATTATTTCAAAAACAAGATTTAGAGGAATTGAAAATATAAAAAAAAAATTATGTAAATCAAAACTAAAATTTATGAAAAAAGAAATTAAAATTAAAATTGAAATTAAAATTAAAATTAAAATTAAAATTAAAATTAAAATTAAAATTAAAATTAAAATTAAAATTAAAATTAAAATTAAAATTAAAATTAAAATTAAAATTAAAATTAAAATTAAAATTAAAATTAAAATTAAAATTAAAATTAAAATTAAAATTAAAATTAAAATTAAAATTAAAATTAAAATTAAAATTAAAATTAAAATTAAAATTAAAATTAAAATTAAAATTAAAATTAAAATTAAAATTAAAATTAAAATTAAAATTAAAATTAAAATTAAAATTAAAATTAAAATTAAAATTAAAATTAAAATTAAAATTAAAATTAAAATTAAAATTAAAATTAAAATTAAAATTAAAATTAAAATTAAAATTAAAATTAAAATTAAAATTAAAATTAAAATTAAAATTAAAATTAAAATTAAAATTAAAATTAAAATTAAAATTAAAATTAAAATTAAAATTAAAATAAAAATTAAAATTAAAATTAAAATTAAAATTAAAAATATAAACAACATATTTTGTATAATAATATAATTTCGTAAAAGGAAGATCAATTTATTAATGTTAAATAAAATAAATAATTTGAATTAAACCAAAGAAAAAAAAAACGATTTAATGAAGGTTTAACTGTGAAGACATATTTGTATAACTACTTATTGTTTAAATTTTCGGAGACCAAAAATACTTATTGGGGGAGGTGTCACATATTGAAATGCTTTTATGTTCCCCTAAGTGCGAAACCTACCCACTTAGTATAAGAGGTCATTTTTGTCACACTTGCTGTCTGCAAAGCAAACATCAAGAGTGCATTTTTTAGTTATCTGTTTAAATTTCTCTTTCCATCATTATCTTCTTGAGAAGATAATACTGGAGAGATCTTAATTTATCGTAAGCGTAGATCGTAAGTCAATTTGTGAGTCAGTCCTTAAGTTTGTTTTAGTCAGTCGACTTTCTATGTTCTTTTCGTAAAGTTCTTTAACGTGTAATAAAATAAAACATCAAAAAATAAACAAATGTTTTTTTAATTTAAACATCGAAATAAACCACATAACTATATACATATATAATACATTTTAATTCAAATGGAGTTTGAAGCTCATTTTGATCTTGGCGGGTAGTAAACAAGCAAAATTGTCGCATTTGGGGCACAGAAAACCCGCACGCATACATTGAAAAGCCGATACACCCAAAACGAGTCACTGTTTTATGCGGATTTTGGTCCAGAGGCAGAATTGGGCCATTTTTCGAAAATTAGCAGGGAGTGGCCGTTACAGTCAATGGTGATCGTTATCGGGCCATGTTGAACGAATTTTTGTTCACAAAAATTGAAGACGAGGATATTGGCAACATTTGGTTTCAACAGGACGGCGCTACGTGCCACACAGCAGAAGCTACACTCGATGTTTTGCGCCATTTTCAAAAAAAAAAGAAGAAGGTTTTCGGCTGAAAGTGATTTATTTATCTTAATGCCAAGACTGGTTATATTATTTACGAATTCAAGCTGAGATTGAAAAAGCAAAATTGGAGGCAGAGATGAAGTATCAATGTTTGTTTTAGATATCGCTATAAGTTGGGACTTTGAGGGGTTAAGAGTAAGACCATTTTGAAGTGACCAATTGTATTGCTGTGAGATCCTCATTTATTCTGCATACCAAATCTTCTTGCAAACCAATTGGACGGGATATGTACAATTGTACATCATCTGCATAAAGGTGCAACAGTACATTTGAACAGAATTTAGGAAGGTCGTTTATGTAAATGCAGAACAATATGGGTCCTAAAATAGAACCTTGCGGAACACACATATGCAAATTCAAAGTCTCAGATTGTAATTGACCCAAATTGATCCTTTGGCTACGGTTGCACAGATAATCTTAAATGAGACATACAGATCTCTCGTGAAATCCAAAATAATATTTCAGCTTTTTGCACAAAATGTCATGGTTTACTCTGTCAAAAGCCTTTGAGAAATCCAGTAAGCAGAGTATAGTCACATAGACAAGGTCATATTGCACTCGTATATCATCAAGCACCTCAATCATAGCAGTTTGACAGCTATGATGAGGACGAAAACCAGATTGGAATGGCGACAGTAAGTTAAATCTATTCAAGTGATCAGACATCTGTGAGGCTAGGATTTTCTCAAAGACTTTTGACAAACAAGGAAGTATACTTATAGGACGAAAATCCAAGCAGGAGCTAGCATTCGATTTTTTGGCTACAGGAATTACCTTAGCTATTTTCCATCTCTCAGGAAACGATGAGGACGTTATGCAATAATTAACCAAATGTGTCAAATCACTAGAAATATGTGGCGAAATTCTTTTTAAAAAACTAATTGACACTCCATCTTCACCAAAAGCATCAGATTTGATTGAGCGAATGCTATCTAGAACACCAAATTCAGAAACAACTTCAAATTCAAATAATGTTGATGGTTCATAAAGAATTTCATCGTTGCGAATAAAGTTAAGTTGTTGAGCATCTCTTAATACAAAGGTCTCATTAAGTTCATTAGGATGAGGAAAATTTTGAATGGTTTCTCTTTAACCGATTCCAATCGAACGTAAATTACTTCTTACGAGACGACTGGTTTGCATCTAGCTTCGACATAAAAAAACGTTTTTTAGCTCGGCGAGTAACAAAAGTTACATTGTTTCTAGAACGGCAGAAAATTTCCCAATTAGCACTAGTGGGATTAAGCTTCCACTAAGAGTAAGATTTTCTTCGATGTTTGATTGAGTTGTGAACATCAGATGTAAACCAATTTATAATTTACTGTCATTTGAATTAGAGTAATGATGACATAAATGCCAGGGATAATTCATTGCATCAGCTTGGAGAGCAAGGTTATTAATAGATTTAACGTCTCTGAACTCAAAGGATAGAGGGGTAAGCACACGTGAATAGTCAATATTGTATGTACAAAAAATCAGATCATGGTCAGATATTCCTTCCAAGGATAATTGGTCCTGCAGAATAATGTTCGAGATGTCAGAAACAGTCATAAGATCAAGAAGACTAGGAGTAGAGTTTGGAGCAAAACGGGTGGCCTACGAATTCGAGACAAAAAGTCCGTTACCAGCGATTTCATCTCTAAGTTGCTTGGCTCTACTATCCACTAACAAAAGATCTGCATTGAAGTCTCCGCAAACTATGATATGCTCGTAAGCGGCAGAAAACTGCTGAAGAGCCGAAAAAAAGGCTTCAGGCGAAAAACTTCTGTTTTGATTGTAACAAACAGCTAAATTAGACTTAATATTAACATCCGTTATCTCCAAGATAAGAAACTCTATTCCGCTATGCTCAGACCTACCCAAAACCCTACTTCTTAGCGATGTATTGCAATAAACTGCTACCCCACCCCCACATGTATCAGTGATTCTATCATTACGTATTAAATTATAGTTATTTATTCCATATGTGGTTTAAAGGTTTAAACCAGCTCTCAGTAACACATATGACATCCAATTAAGACGAATCGAACACATATCTCATAAAATCCAGCTTATCCAAGTTAAGGCTTCGAGCATTAATGCAGCATACCTTAAAGCCTTCGCGAGCTCCAGAAAGTATTTTGATAACTGATCTAGCTGATATGTTACTAACCATGCTACAGAAACGAACCGAAAAAATAATATAGATAGTATAATAATATAATATAATAATAATATAAGATAATATAATAAATAATAATAGATATTCAATAAAATAGAAAATGAAAAATTAGTTAATTTAAATTAAAAATATCAGCTTTCAATATAATTCAATATATGTATCATAAATGATGAAACGCCCCAGTTACCATTAAGACGAAGGTGAGGTTGGTGTAGAAAAAGTGCTGGAGTCAATCTTCATTTCCTTATCATCACTGGTTTTTTACAAAAACAAACCTTTTTCGTTCTCAACGAAAATAAAACGCCCTCTTTACGAAGTTGAACTGCATGCCGCAGTAATGAGCTATTCAACGGAGTTAAACCTTCCTTGATATAAATTCGACGATCAGAGATGTTGTGGTTGGGAGGTGTGTTATTATCATCCTCAAAATCATTGAACAGCTGCGACGTTATAAGGCCATTAATTGAGTGGAAAGCAAAAAGTAAATTTCTTTTTTCAGCAGGAGAGGATACCCGAATGAGAAGAGGGCAATCATTGTTGGAGTTTCTTGTATTTAAGCGAAAAGCATCAAAGTGAGGAGTGAGTTGATGATTCAGTAGGGCAGCTAGTTTTTTAGATCGAGTGCATTAACATTCTTTGGTAGGCCACAAACAATAACATCACTCAAACGATGAACACGCTGATGATCTTCTAAATGCTCTCTAATTATATTGTTTTCTTTTAATAGCTCCGTTATTATACGCTCACATTCAAACCAACGATCAGTCAGTGTTGATAACGTGTCACTTATATGACTCTTAATTTTATCCTCAAGCTCTTTCAATGATGTAGTCAGATTAGCCAAGAGAGTAGTTTCCAGTTCGCGAAGATTTTTATTTTTATTATTAATTTCATTCGCATTGGTTTTTAAAGGTGTCGGTTAGGACTGCTATTAGATGAAGTTGATTGCAATTTTGATCTATCTGGAGTTACAACATTAGTTGTATCATTTTTATTAATAATTTTTGAGCGGGTATTTTGTGAACCAGAGGTGATAATAACTTTAGGAGTAGTTTTAGTGGTAGAGCTCGATGCGGTGTTTTTGCTGGCAGTAGATGTAGAGGCGGCAGTGGCGGAGGTTTTTGTGTTGGAGGTTGAAGTTTTTGCGGTGGAGGCTGCGGGGTTTGTTACAGTGGTGGTGGTGGCTGTAGCGATGGTGGTGGTGGCTGAAGTGATGGTTGTGATGGGGGCGGTGGTAGCGGGTGTGATAGTTGTGGTAGTGATTGTATTTGCGTACATTGTAGCTGTGTTAGACATTGTGCACAGACAAAATATATGTAGGAAGAAAGATTTTATAGCACTCACAAACAATTCTATTTGATTAAAATTTAAGTCTTTATTGTTATTAACTTCACCGAAAATTAACTTCTACTGCAAATTTGTTAAAAACGGTTATAATGTCTTATAAGATTCAATGTTAAGAGCGGATCAAAACACGTTTACTTCATTGCGTCGTTGGTTTTTTTTTTTTTTTTTTTTTCTTTTCTTTGATATTTTCTTTCCAGTCTAGTTTACGATCAAGAACCACGCCAAGATACTTGGCCGTACCCTAAACTCGTAATGGAGTTCCTCCAATGGTGGGCGGGTCTATGTTTGGAATGTTGCGTTTCCTTGTAAACAAAACCAGTTCTGTCTTTTGTGGGTTTACGTCAAGTCCGCAGTTATTGGGCCAACTGATGAGCTTGTCAAGGGCCGTTTGTAATAGTTCACAAAGAGTGGGAACAAATTTTCCCGAGGCCATTACCACGAATTCGTCAGCGTAGGCCACGACTTTGACACCGCTGAGATTTAGTTTAACTAAGATCTGATTAACGACGAGAAGCCACAGCACAGGTGATAAGACTCCACCTTGTGCCACCTTGTGGAGTACCCCTTCATAACCCAATTTTCAATTTGCTTTCACCCATTTCAGCATTAACAATTCTCGTTTGAAGCATGGATTCAATCCAGTTTACCAGTGTCGGATCCATGTTGATGGAGTTGAGGGCTTGTCGAATTGCAGCGTTATCAACGTTATTGAAGGCCCCTTCGATGTCAAGGAATGCCGCCAGGGTAAATTCATTGAACTGAATTGATTTTTCAATTGTGCCTACTACCATTGAATAAATATAAATAGAAGTGACACCCAATTACTCAAAGCGACCATATCTCCTCGGCGGCATTTGAGAGTAACGAACTAAAAGATGTCGAATTTGTGTGTACAAAAACCAATTGAATAGGGATATTTGCTTTATTAAATTGTTCCTTTTTGTATCGGTATCCATGACAACGATATCAATATTTTGTTTGTTTTGAAATTTGTTTACAATTTTCACTATAAGCCGTGGGAAAAATGTATCTGTGTACATTCCTTTAGCAGTATTGGTTGTTTTTTGTTTACATGACGATATTTTTTTAAACTACGCTGAAGATTATATTTATCATATCGAAATATAGAACAAACTAGCTGATGATAGTTGAGTATTTTATTTGAAAAATTAGAAAAAGAATAAAATTTCAGCAGTTAAAGGCTTGTAAAATTTCTTGATTTTGACTGTTTTATTTTTTCTATCATTTCTGAGAACGATATTTTTGTTTTTAGGTATGAAAATTTTAATATATTTAAGGAATTTAGCACTACACACTAGCGAAAATCAAGTGAATGTACCTATGTGTTATGTCAAGATCTTTAAGTAACATTGTTGTGTAATGTGTATGTTATGTATTAAAGAAAAGTAATGTATTAACAAAAACTTACATATGTACAAGTGTGCAAGGGGTAAAGCTAAATTTAATAGGTTTTTAGATATATTGACTGCAAAAATGCATCTGTATAAGAAAAAAAGATATTAAAAATAATTATGTAAGTAGGTAGATAATTTATAGATGAAATCCTGTATGAAAAAAAATTGACTGAGTCGCACGTAGGTACTTCTATTTATGTTAAGTGGATTTAGTATTTTATGAATAATTGTATGCATAAAACATAGTTGTTAAAAAAACAAAATTTCGAGTGGTTTTATTTTTGAATTATTTCTTACATATGTATACATATTATAAAATTTGAAATTTATTCTTAAATAGAAAAGAAACTGTTAGTATTTTAAATATTAAACAATTTTAAAACATATTTTTAGAAAAAAAGCAGTACAAATCGTTCATGCATAGTAAACTGAGTAAAGAAAAGATATACTGATTAGAAAAGTTTGGAAATATTGGCATAGGTTGCATTTATTTCCACACCACCTTTGAGGTAGAATGCATGGCGCGTTTTTTTTTACATGGTATCCCCTGTAGGCCTACTCCACGGATTATTTGTTAATGAATTTTGTTCGTTATACAAAATCTTCGCCCTCTTCTATAATAAAAAATAAAAATCAAATTAAAGTTATATTAGCCGTATAATATATCTTACCTGGAAAATAGATGACATTTGTTATAAATTGAATTTTATATATGTCTCAATATGTCTAATTTTTTCAGTTTTTTTTTTGAGCACTTGGCCCTCGAATTTATTATTTTAATTTTCGTACGCAACAGTATTCGCATTGTATATTCTATGAAAAGTTTCTTATGTTCAACTGAAGAACATGGAATTTGAACTTCACCTTGGCATATTTTATAGCACAAACTTGATATATTTTTTTGAAAGCAGATATCATCAAAATTGTTTTCAAAACATCTGATAATATTTTCTACCATCTTCACGAACTGATATGTAGGAATTACGAGGCCTCCGTTTGTTGTCTTTTCATATTCTCGACATATTATCAGTTCTTCATAAATTTTGTACGTTTTACTTTGATTATTTGTTTTAACCATAAAATTTTTGCAATTATTACATTCTGTTTTTTTGAGTAATGATTTTGCGATATATCCACTGAAATAAGTTGTTGCCATTTCTGATATGTTTTGAACTGACTCTTCTTCTGAATCAGAATCATCAAGTTCACATGCATTATTTTCTTCATCATCTTCGATATTTGAATCGATATCAGAAGAGTTTTCTACAAAACCTTAACAATAAATAATTATGAATAAATATTAAAGGACAAATGTCTTAACAAACATGATTGAATTAGTATAATGAAAAATGTTTGCATACTCGCAGTTAAAGTGATGATATTAGTCGGAATACTACTTTCTGATTTCTCATTATTTTCAGAGAAGTTTGTCTTTTCTTCAGGATCCAAAAAACCTTTGATAATATCAAAATTAAATTGAATTAAAATAATTGTCAGATAGTGCAATTAATTTAACATACTTTCTACATCTGCCATATTCAAAATAATAGAAGCATCAGAAGTTTCATAACTTGAAGTGTCTGGAGCCATAATATTGTAGAAGCTCATTTGCTTTAAGTTTTTATACAGCCGAAAAGAAGAGGGATTTTTTTCGTAGCTACCTCTGTTATTTCTGATCACAGAAATTGTATTTTCAAGACAATCAGTATTGAGATGTGATGTTACTAAAAATTGTTGATCTTTATTTTGTATGTGGTCCCACAATTCCAATATTCCATTTATCGTCTGACATAAACCTTTAAAGCAAAAGATATTGCCCTTTTTCTGCCGCTTCCACATCTCAATCCATTTCACGGCATCTTTCATATTTGAAATTATATCCACCTGGCTATCAGATAAAGCACATTTGTCGGGATTGTTTGAAAATTTTGTCTTGCTATTTAAATTGTCAAACAATTTATTTAGCCTAAAAAAAAAGTTAGCCGTGCTAATCACTACAACCTTTTCCGCATCATTGAAAATATTAGTAGATGCAGCAGCAAAAAGAGCTGAGGACACATGATGACTAAAAACCTGTGTTGTCAATTTGGCACTCATTTTTTGAAAACTATCAGGTTCAATGTGCGCTTCTGTCAGCTTGTGCATAGATCTTATTAAACTATTTACAGAATAATAAAGTTTTTTTAATATCGTCCAAGAAACGACTTCCCCATCAACGACTATATCTGAAGCGAGTAGATTGTTTCGGATACTTTTAAAAAGATGCACAATATCATAGATGCAAAATATTTTCCGCTCTAATACAATACAGTACCTATGTAGATGTAGCCCACAAAAATAAAAAGATTGTTATTAAAAAAATAATTTCAAAATAAAATAAGTTATATAAATGTAGTACGGTTTGTCAGTGGCAACACCCAAAACGACATGTTTATTACGTATATAAAGAGAAATGTGATTGACAGGAAAGTCAAAAATTAGCATGGTCAAGAAAAATGAAACAGGCTTAGAAATCGTTAATATGAAGATTCAAACAAGATACACATTTCATTTAAACGCAGTAAGAAGAACTGGTATAAATTCTAAAATCAAAGCCCTAAATGATGTCCCACATTGGGAAGGACCCTTACTATAAAATGTTTTATTTTCTTTTAGGAGAGGATACCTCGATAAGTATCAATGATATTGGGAAAGTTTAAACACCAAAATGTTGGGCGCAATTTTTTCTAGGGATGATATCCATTACTTTTTTAAAATTGTATCTCATTATATTTTTAAAAATGACTTTTTAATTTTTGAAAATAAATATTTTTTTTAGGAGAGGATATAGGCCACATTAAATGTGGTATAGAAAATTATAAAAATAAAATAAAAAATAAATAAAAATTACACTAGATAGAACATATGTATTTCTTTTTAAGTTTCATGGTTAAAAAAACAAAAAACTAAGGAACATCGCCCCTAGAGAAAGGTATGTTCTATACCTAGTGTAATTTATATTTTGTCTATACCACATTTAATGTGGCCTATATACGCTGTGCTGCCAGTATAGCCATATTATAAATACAAAGGTACATACCTGTTTCCAGGATTGATTAAGTCCTCGGAGCATAAGGAGAAGACAATGATTTGCCATTTTCTTATTCCTCCCCAATTCTCCCAAATCCTCAAGACCGTAAATTATGTCTTCCTTGGAATTATATTCCAACTCCACTTTGGTGCTCATCTCATCGAAGACAAGGACACACTTCCTATGGGTCAGTGGTAGGTCTTTTAATTTTTCCCTAAGCATTTGAAGGATGTTCTTTGAAATTCCCGTACCAAACGGTATCATATCATACCACCTAGTTAAAGTCCTTTGTGAAGGCAGTGAAAATCCTTCTTTTTGTAAAAATTTATAAAAAGATGGTGACTTGTAGTGAAACTTCAGGAATAGGTCTTTTTCATCAGAATCCCATTTTGTTCTTTCCTTGTGACTTATTTGGGTTTTGACAAAAGTACGTACACTTTTGTTTCCAAGACCTCGTCAATAATATTATAACATGTATTTTTTGAAACAGTGCAATTAGATTAGGAAACTGTTTAATTTCGGACTCAACTAAAGACGGAAATTGCGTTTTTTTCACTTCACTAGCTTCTCCTTCGAAATGCTTAAGGACGTTTGAATAACATCTTTGCGTCAAGGATCTGTTAACAATTAAATCTTCCTCTTCTTCAAATGATTTATTCCTTATTAACGGGGTTGGCTGTTTTCTTAAACATGCAGCAGAAGTACTGTGTGGATTTAAAAAAAAACAAGTTTTCTTTAAAACCTTTCCGATTCTATTGATGGATAATTCTGGCGAAGATTTAAAATTACGCAAACTACCTTTTTTCTTAAAAATACCAGTTTTTGGCTATTACATTAAACTTCAATTTTTTATCAAAAACACACAAGTTCTTAAGTCATAAAATTAGTAAATCCTATTGCCAAAGTAATAAATATGAACGTAATAGCCGTGTTTTATTATCTACGGATCTGTATCAGGGTCATTTTTTAACACGTAGGTATAACAACATCAACTTGGGAGGCGTTAGGAAATAACGCCCAAATCGATTTTTCAATATATTATACAGGGTGATTTGCATAAGGTGTGACAAAAAGCTAGAGCGTGTAGGTTGGACTTAGACAAGAAAAAAATCGTATGGGAAGGGGGGGTCTATTTTTTTTTCAAAATTTTACGTAATTAAGTATTATTTTTGTGTCTAACATTCAATGCTCTTATTAATTTTTGATCAAATACAAAAACCGGATTTCGTAATATTTGTACAACAAAACGTTCTTGCAATTTATTTGTCTTTAGGTAGCGAACATTTTTATTTTAGTTTAAAAAATTACGCGACGTTTTATTATTGACCTCAACAGTAAGACCCCGTCGCCAAGCCGACCCCACCGTAATACAAAAAAATGGCAGGTCAATTTTAACCCGATGCTCTCACGCAGGTGTGAAATATGGTTAATCCAGTACTTTATCACTTTATTGTATACTTATCAGACTGACAATAAAAAAAAAGAGTAAAAAGAAAGTTAATCGTTTCATTCGTAAATTGACGTAAGAATCGAATAAAGAAGAAAATAAAATAAATGGTTTTTCTTAGAAAAAAGTGGTTTTTGTTATTTTTGATTTTCTCAAAAACTGCAAAGTATTACGACATCCGGTTTTTTGTATTTGATCAAAAATTAATAAGAGCATTGAATGTTAGACAAAAAAGTAACACTTAATTACGTAAAATTAAATTTTGACTTTGAAAATTAATTTTTCAAAAACAATTCGCTCGAACAACTTTATTTAAAAATAAAATTAAAGAATCGATTTCTTGCTTTTCAAAATGCTATAGCATGACTCCATAGGTATTACCGTTATTTTTTAATAATTTTTTTTCTGTTTAAAGTCAATTTTTTAGAAAATTGCCCTCCCGCCAAAACGGGGGAAAAGAGACCCCCCTCCCATACCTTTTTTTCTTGTTTAAGTCCAACCTACACGCTTTAGATTTTTGTCACACCTTATGCAAATCACCCTGTATATATAGAATTTATATTTGAGTATGAACGATTGCTCAGAAAAAATCTTCTACCTGTTGTCCTGTTGTCAAGAACAGGGCAACAAATAAAACACCAGTTTTTAATATTTGTTAAAAGTTTTTTATTCAAGCTTCAGATCCCTTACCTCGGGTCGGGGGAAATCTTCAGCTATACGTAGAGACAATTTCGCTTCTTAAAGTTATTAAATGCTAACGCAGCAGGTCTTAGTTTGACTGCGGATGATGCGATGATTCAAATAATTCTTTGTTGTGAAATAGATTTGATATCCATTCGATACTCTCGCACAAGTTACTGAAGGCAAAAAGTGCTGATATGCAAGTTATGGTATTTCTTATGATCTCATCAGCTTGGATATAAACAATTTATCTTTGATACATTGTTTATGCTTTGATTCGTTCATTGTCTATATTAATTGAACTTGAAGTCAAGTGTTTGTGGGGACGCACAAGTGTGCTCTGATATAACATAGATACATTTAATAGGGCGTTATTTCCTCAATTTTGGTTGACATTTCCAAGGTGAAATTTCAATGAAACTTGTTGACAAACATCGCAAAATACTTGCTAAAAATCAAAAAACTTTGAGCACATTCATGGCAACCCAGAAGGCTTGTTCAAGGAATTGGAAGCCTTGGGTGACATAAAAAAAACAGTGCTCAAGCTCCAAAGTGCTGCTTGTAGGTATGTATTATATAAGATAATCTTAAAAAAATCGCGGCTGCTGCCCCCCTGCAACCCCCTTGCTTGGACATACTATAGGATTTGAGGTAGGTGCGAGGCGGAGTGTATGCAAAGTCTCTTTTGCATTTAAGGAATCTGGATTTAAAGAAGCATTGCATACACCCAGCCTCGCACCTACCCCAAATCCTATAGTGTGCCAAGCAGGGTGGTTGCAGGGGGATTGCAGGGGGGTAGCGTGGCCCCCCATACATATACCTCACTGTTTATTTTATCAAAATGAAATAAAGTTGATTTGATTTAAAACGGAGTTGTTTCGGTACAACTGCTGACAAGATTTTGATTTGGGCGTTCTTTCCTAGCCCTTGGACGTTATTTCCTAAGATTTGGAAAATAAGGAAATATCCTTTTTCTGGATTTTTTTTGGGTAATAATTCCAAAGTTGATTTGATTTAAAACGGAGTTGTTTCGGTACAACTGCTGACAAGATTTTTATTTTAGGCGTTCTTTCCTTAAAACATAATTAAAAAGTTGGAAATAACTGCCAAATTGAGAAAAAAAAAACAACAATTGTTTAGATTTTTTTGGGCGATATTTCCATATCGATTTGGGCGTTATCGCCTAACGCCAATTCGGGGTCCTGCTCTCTATCTGATTTATTTTAAAGATCCGAAAATTAGTTCTTACTCTTACGGGTAGATGGCCTCTCATGGTAAGATAGTTTGAAATGTCGTGTACAGAAAAAAGACAACAAATACATGAAAAATAAACCAACGTTCGTTTTATTTTCATGCGATGATCCTGATCCAGACCCGTAGATAATAAAACACGGCTAATGTAACATTCAACTTTGATTATTCATAAAGGTTAAAACATACCTGCATTTGACTTTTTATGTTTGAACAATTGCTTAATAAATTGCCTTAATAATATTAATTTATTTATGAGCAAAATAATTAATATTGGTTTTAGCGATAACATTTCATTCATTTATAATAAAAAAAAGCCTTAAGACTAAGACCTTTTTTGTGTCCTTAAAAATTAAAAATTAATTTACAGAATAATCTAAGACATGAAACTTTAAAAAAAGTGTTTAGTTATATTTATTAAATAGAAATACAGCAAAACTATGTCTAGGATCTGTAATGGAGGTGAATTCATTCAAAATTAAAATATTTTGAAAAAGGAGGGGGACTGTATTCTAAATTCTGGTAGCTTATGATCAAACTTGACATAAAAATGATAGGTAGCTTAAATAGCTTAGTCGTTTTTCTTTAAGCTTGGCACTTAGGGTTTTTTTTAAATTCCCCCTACACTTTTTGTTATAAATTAGTAACTCATAGAACATTTTTTCTTATTTTCGTTTTATTTTCGGAAATGCAAATGTCACTTTAATAACAAATGTGAAAATGGTACGGATATGAACAGTCACTGTTTTAGGCTTATTGGCGCTAATATTTTTGAAATTTAAAAAAAAAGTAATTTTCTTTAAACTCAATACATATTTCGAAAAGAACTCGAACAATTTTTTGGGACTTGATGGTATCTAAGGGCCTTTTAACACTTTCTTTAATATAGACTTCCATATTCGAAATATGACATAATCGCCCTACAACAGTTTAAAAACCATTGATTTTTGACTTTCTCATTATCATTGAACTGATTTATAGATACCGAAGCTTCGAGAATATTTTGGAAAAATTGACAGAAATACAATTTTTTTTGTATTGTTCTCTCTACAACTGTTATGTCTACAAATTTTATTGAAAATGCAACTTTAATAACAGACTTCTTGGACTAAAAACTTTTGTGAAAAATACTCTTAATTTAACACGCATTTTTGGAAATGTGTTTTTTGGCAAACGGAAAAAAATCGCACTCCTCCATATGGTATTTTCCCTGTCTTACGTCGGTAAACACAATTCATATTTTTGACGAATCTTTTGCGATTCATCTTGCATTAAGTAACTTATATATTTTATTTAGCTTTAAAAATAATATTTTGTCCCTTTATTTTTCAAAATGCATTTACCATGCAAACTAAAAACATGTCATTGCATTTAGTCTATATTTTTTGTAGGTTTTCTCTTTTTAAAAATACTAATTCGTTAACATTTGTAGTGTTTTGAGACCTTGACATTGAAGATCTGTAAAGTACCTTCATATTTTTCAGTGATATGGCAGACACGCACAGGATTGATTTATGCATATTTGCAAGTCACTATGTCACTATGGTTTATAAACTTATCAAAAGGATTGTTAAAAATTACAATATGTACATAGGTAGTTTTCTTCAGCCCTCGGCGTTTGCAAATTATGGTTACCCAACCTCTCTCTTTCCCTCATATACCGACCCACAAAATATTGTCTTACCTACCAAAATGTATGTTGTTATATTTCTGGCATTTTGAGACCTTTACCTTAAAGATCAAATCAGAAGAACTTAAGTTATCCGAGTATAGATATGCAGATTTAAATGAAAATCAATATAAAATGTACATACATATGTAGGTATGTAGTTAGTTCCTGTTTTGATTTCAGTAAAGAATTGAAATCATAACGAAAATGATTTTCATCCTCATAAATAAATTAAAACATACATACATACATAAATAATCCAATAAAAATTCAAAATTTCAGACCTAACACAGTCACACCCGTTTCCATAGAAATGTACAAGAATATGAATACAAAATAAAACACAACATTCGTTACCATAGCATTAGTGAAAAATTCCCATTCAAATACATGAATGGGAATAATAATTAAGGAAGTTTATTTTATTGAATTCACAAACCTGGCATATTTTTTTATGCGACAGCAGCGACCACCCAAAACCTTAGCGGAGTTTTCCCCAGGCGTCACCTTCTATTTATATTTATTCAATGTTACTACTTCGTGAAGTGCCGTCTCGACAGATTTGCCCTTTATGTATGCATGTTGGGCCTGTGAGAGTACACCATCACTAAGCTTTAGACGAATGTGCGTTTCGATCAGCCTTTCCAAAGTCTTGAGAAGAAAGGAGGATAGGCTTATCGGCCTGATGTCTTTCGGTTCAGTATGAGAGGGCTTGCCAGCTTTCGGAATGAAGATGACATTGACTTCTCTCCAACTAAACGGAATGAAGGTTCTGTTTTAACATCCCCTAAAAATTTCTACTAGAATTGGAACGATTATGTCTTTAGAGCTTTGGAGCATAATTGGAATTATTCCATCGGGCCCTGCAGACTTGTATGCCGAGAAGGAGTCAATGGCCCAAGATACTTTGATGCTATCTATCATTTGGTTGCCTATATTACAGAAACCACTTATACGTTAAGGCCTCCGTCGATAGGAGATGAATATGCCACACAGCTTGGGAAGTCAGTGCTCATAAGTGTTTCTAGGGTTTCTGAGCAGGAATCTGTCCAGGTTTTATCCAGTCTTTTTAAGAAGCCCGGGGGTATGTGGACCTTTGACATGACCTTCCTCAGCCTCGCAGCATCATTTGTAGACTCGATGTCAGTACAAAATTTCTGCCAGGCTGCCCTCTTTGCATAGGTTGTTCTATTTTTGTATTCATTTTTGCTGATCTTGAAAAGATCCCAATCAGCAGATTTGTTGCTATGTTTGGCTCTGTTGAAAAGCCTCCTCGAGTTTTTCCTAAGGATAGACAGCTCTTTGGACCACCATACGGGGTTGGGCTTGCCTTTTCCTTTGGAAATGGGACAAGAACTTTTGTAAGCTTTCTGTATAGCTGACGTTAGTGTATTAACATGGTTTTCAATGTCTACATTATTTAACATAGGACGAGTTTTCAAATGGCCCAAAGATGAGGCCAGTCTTATATTGAAGGCTTCCCAGTTTGTTTTCCTGGGACTTCTGTAGGGCTTTATATTTCCTGTCTCGTGCTCAATTTGGAATGTTATCATTCTGTGGTCTGAGAATGTTACATTACTAGACACCTTCCAGTTACTGATTGCGATGGAATCAGAGTTATTGGAGAGCGTCACATCAAGCACTTCTTTTCTATTTCTAGTAACGAATGTTGCTTCATTACCTCTATTTAAGATCAGCATGTTTTTCTTTATTATAAATTCAAAAAGTGACTCACCTCTTGTATTCGTATCTGTACTCCCCCATTGTTGGTGATGAGCATTTGCGTCGCATCCGACTAGGAGGTCCCAACCTCTCTTACCTGCTGTTGTTATTAGGTTGTCCAAAGCGGTAGATAGACGTCGCTCAAGAGATGTAAATGTTTCCGTTATAGTTCTTTCACCTATCATTTTTAGAGCTCTCTTTTGTATTCTATCCAATAGGCTCAAGTGGGTTTTTGGTGCACCTGCCCAAATATGGGAGTTGTACTCAAGTTACGAATAAAGGCTTTGTACAGCCAGATCAGAGGGGGAGAAAAATTTCTTGCATCGACTGAGAAAACCTTAACACTCAGCAGCGTTTTTTGCGATGTCAAATATGTGGTCGTTCCACAAAAGGTGGTATGTGACACTCATACCGAGTACTAAAAGCTGTTCGGTTTCCTCTTTGCAAGTGCCACTCATAGATAGCAGCATTGGGGGTGGGTTCCGCTTTAACGACAGGAGACAGCATTGAGTTTTAGAAGCATTAAATTCTACACGGTTTCTGATTCCCCATTGGGCAATGCTGTCAAGATCAGAATTTAATGAGCATATCATACGCTGCCGTTGAAGTTCCACATCTGAAGAACATGGATGTGAATCTAGAAACGAATATGAAAAGCTGAAAGTACTGTCGTATGCAAAACAGTTTAATGGATTAGAAGTTTCAGATAACAAGTCATTTATGAATATTAGGAAGAGGGTCGGAGACAAAACGGAGCCCTGGGGCACACCAGCATTTATTTTGTCGATATCAGACTTGAAACCTTCCAATACAACTTGTATTGATCGGTCCGAAAGGTAATTTCTAATCCAACGAAGAAGAGATTCATCAATACCAAATGCACGCATTTTCGATAAGAGAGCTTGATGCCAAACTCTATCAAATGCTTTTGAAATATCAAGTGCAATAATCTTACTTTCGCCAACACGATGTAAAGATTTGTGCCACTGTTCGGTGAGATATACCATCAAATCACCAGTGGACCTAATGCTACGAAAGCCATACTGCCGGTCATTTAGAAGCTTTCGTTCTTCAAGAAATTTCTTAATCTGATGATTAATCAGCGTTTCCATGACCTTGGAAAGAAGGGACGTTAGTAAAATTTATAAATAGTTAGGGGGGGAAGAAGACACGCCTTTTTTAGGGACAGGCTGGACAAATGCTGTTTTCCATCCACTCGGAAAGAGACCAGTAGAGTAGGACAGATGGAAAAGCTTACGCAGTGGTTTTGCTAGCGTTGAAGAACACCTCTTCAGAACAATGGGAGGGATACTATCCGGGCCAGCGGATTTTTGAATGTCGAGATCTTTCAGAACTCTACCGACTGCAAGAGTACGAAAGAAGATTTGACCTATAAAATCGATTACGCTCTCAAGTACAGGTGGAGTCAAATCTTCTTCTGGCAGCGTCGAATTAACAGCAAACTGTGCTGCAAGCAAATTGGCTTTATCGAGCGAGCTACCAAAAGGAGTATCGTTGAAGACGAGCGTTGGAACCGAGGGCGAGGTGGTATTTCGTATGTTTTTTACAAATGACCAAAAAATTTTACTGCCTTTGGGACATTGTAGTATTATTTGCTGTAATTTTTGATCATGTAAAAATTTGGTTCGTCGGATGTGAACGTTACAGGTCTTTCTAGCTTGTTGAAACTTTTTCCGGTTTTCCTCAGTAGGTTTGGCTTAATAACAACGGAATCTTACTTCTCTGACCCTAATAACCTCTTTACAGCTCGAATCAAACCATGAGTTTTCTTTGGGCTTAATAGATTTTACCCTATTCGGGATAAAATTTCTCATTCCACACATAATTATGTTTGTAACCATATCTGCGCTGGAATCTACGTCACTATCGAGGAAGCATAGTGACCAGTTAAAGTTCCTGAATAAAACATTGAGACCGTCCCAGTTGGCTTTCTCGTATTGCCAAACGGTTCTTGTAGGAGTTTTTTTCTTTAACTGAGTTTTGTTGACACGAGAAATTAGCAGATATGATACAATATTCTGATGAGCCTAGAGGCGATAATACACTAATAGTGTATTTATCAGGGTCAGAAGTAAGGAACAAATCTAGAGTGTTGGCGGATTGACCTGCAACGTCAGGAATCCGAGTAGGCTCATCAACAAGCTGAGCCAGGTTGTTTAACTCAGCAAAAATCTCGGCATACCTTCCTTCGGGTGTTGTCTGACCTGAATAGCGTAGCCACGAAGAATTATGTGCATTGAAATCGCCCGTAACAACGATTTCACTGTGCGGAAAATGGGAAATAATTCTCTGGATGGAGTCGGATAGTGCATCTAATTCGTTAGAAGTCGAATTACTATCCAAACTAGGACTACGATAAATAAAACATGTATTTATGATGCGCTTATGGACGGTGAATTTAAACCACATGAAATTAAAGTTGGTTTTCAAACAGGAATCATACTGTGGCTGAAGCAGATAAGCGACATCATTTCTAACATTCACGGTGAGACCATGATCATGATGTGAGGAAAATAGAGGAACTTAGCTATAACAATGTAGGCTGAATTCCGAGTGATCAGTATTTTCCCCTACCTGGGTTTCACTTAGTGCCAAAACAGCTGGCCTGTTTTTCGCAGTATGGACATATGCAGCACAAAAATTCTGCCTAAGTCCCCGAATGTTGCTGTAGTCAACCCTAAATTCACCTACCATTACGAAAAAAAAGACTAAAAACCAAATCAGACAATTAACTAAGTTGAAATCGACTTTGGGCCCCAAAATGACTTCACAGTACAAATACTACTAGTGTTATGCCTTAATAGCAAATGTACTGATACGCTACTGGATACCCAAAATCAATAACAGCTATTTATCTAATATGCCTTTGTTTAATCGATTGCAAGCATTGTATGTAATGAAACATACACTGCATATAATTATGAAACCCAAGCACTGTGAGTGGAGTGGGAAGGAAAGGTAAGGAAAATTTACCGCTGTGCTATGGATGTTTGTGGTTTGTGTATCATCACCTTCGATATGGGTGGACTTTTTGCTGTTGATTTTTGCACGCACTAGCACTTGCACTTTTTTTGTTGTTATTTATTATTGAATGGGCTTTTGTTTTTTTTTTTGATTTTCTTTCACGTCGCGAACTTTAATTTTGAATTTATTTTTTTTGTTGGGTGATATTTATTTATTTGGAAGCATTTCCATTGTTTCATCATTGAACATGACTATGGCTTCTTGGTCCGTTTTTGTGGGCGCTCAATTTACTCAGCACCTGCCAACTTGCACTGGGAAAGCTGGTGTTTTGGGCACGAAGGAAGTTCTCCAGCGTTTCCCTCTTGATGCATGGGCCCGGAACGTTTATCCTGACTTGTGGTCTGATGGGGAGGCTACTTTTGGAGGCAACGACTAAGGTTACCCCCTCAAGCAACCCTCTCATGTCATTCACTTTAGCCTGAAGCCATTTCAATGTTGGTTCATCACGACAAGTGAGTATCTTGAACCCTTTCATGGTCGACAGCGGCCCGAATTTTGGTACAAGACCTGTGGAGGCAAGTATCTCGGTGTTCACACACTCGAGGAGATTTACTTCCACTTGAAACCACCGCTCCTTGGTTAGCCGTTTTTCGGAGGTAACCTCATTGATAACGGCCACCTGAAGGCTCTCAGTTTTCACCTCAGCTAGCGTACCTGTACAGGAGGCTGTCCTAGGTTTCTTCTTAACGGACATTGGAAGGGTTGTCGAGTCGTTGTGCCTAGTTCTTTTCCTCTGAGTACTTGCGTCAGTCTGTTGGACCCTTACGTGTTTGTGACCTTCGGTCCGCTTCACTATGGGGTTACTGGCAGTCGAGTTGGAGGAGGAGGCACCATGGTCTTTATGTTTGTCTTTTAGATTAGATTAGATATAGATTTATTAATTCATAAAAGTTATATTTACAAAAACATTTGAGTTTGAACTTAAATCTTTTGAGGCATGGCCGTCAGCCAGATGATAGCCTAAATTAATAAAATTTCGATTTTTTGTAGTTTAATGGTGCTTTAAATACAATTTCAACTTAAAAGTCTTCTCTTATTATAATTAAGTGCTATTTTTAAATACTGAGATAATTTTTGCCAATCTGTTCCATTTAAAATTTCAATGAGTTCCGCTTGTTCCAAATAACTTTTCTTCCATATTTGTCGCCGAATTTCTGCTAGAATCGGACACCTTGCGATGAAATGCAGTACGTTTTTCCTATCATTGGAGTTGCATAATGAGCAATTTAGTGATAGGTCATTGCGATGTAAAATGAAATTTAGAGGTAATAGTTCACCTCTTGCCCTGAAAATCAATGAAATTGTTTCACTGTGTCCTTGAAGTAGTTGGATTCTCTTAAATCGTGATGAAGTTGAGGGTAGAATTCCCTATATAGTGAACTAGTAGCTTGCTCTATACTTTTCTCTCTTGATTTGGAGTGAAGCTTTTCCAGTAGATTGTGTAGATATGGCCTCCATTCTGCTGGATTATCTAAAGTTAGATTGAAAGAGAGTTCACAAGTGTCTGATAGGTTTTTCCATTCCTGAAACCATGAGCTTTGCGACCTTATTATCGATACTGCAATCTTTCTTGCCACTTTGTCGACGTGGATATACATTAGTTTGGTGATGTAGTTGAAGTGCAGTTTAAGAGATGAGAGATATAATGGTGATATACCGGTTTCGACGAGAAGTATGTAGTTAGGTGTTGTTTCTGGCAGTCGAAATTGCCTCTTTAGAAAGAACCTCAAGAGTTTTTCGGTGGTTTCAGACTGATTCCAGCCCCATGATTCCGCACCATACAGCATTATTGATTCGGACGTTGCGAGAAAAACTTTGTATTTTGCACTAAAGGCTAGGTCCTTGTTTCCATATACATTTTTCCAGACCGTCCCAATCGCGTTTTTGGACGAAGAAAGTTTTTTACTAAATGTTTTTCTAGGTTTAAGTTGCTCGTCACAGTGTAACCCAAGTATTGGTATTCCCTCACAGTTTCAATTTGGTCTACTCCATAATACCATTTCTCGTTTGCAGCCAATCGCCCTGATCCTCTCCGAAAAACCATTGTTTTTGACTTGTGAAGGTTCACTTATAGATTCCACTTCGAACAGTAATTCCGTTTGTTCATCATTAGCTGAAGAGATTCAGGAGATTCAGCTAGAATGACAAGATCGTCTGCGTACATCAGAGTTTTAATCCTAAACCCATCAATGGTTATGCAACATGGCATGTCTTCTATTAGGTCCTCGATATAAAGGCAAAAAGCTGAAGGGCTGAGATTGCAACCTTGTTTCAATCCTACTAACGCGAGAAACCAATCAGATATATTTTGCCCATACCATACTGCATAGGTTGTTTCCTTATAGATGTCCTCAATTATTTTTCCGAATTTTAGAGACATCCCATCTCTAAACAATTTAAACATCAGAGCTTTTCTGTCGATGGAATCGAATGCAGCTCGGAAATCGATGAAACATGCGTATAGTTTTTTCTTTCTACGGAGATATATCTCTGCGATGTTGGTCAGGCTAAATATGTGATCTATTTCTAAAACCTATTTGGAATTCACCCATTTAATAAATATCCAGTGATAAAAATAGCAAATGAAACTATTTTTATGAAGGTAAACCTTCACTTAAAGCCTAGTACGCTGCTGATGCGAAACGAAAAATCCGATACAAAAATGACACAACGAAATCATAAACGAAAAATTTCGTCCTCCTTTTCGTTTTCCAGTACGTTTGTTTTTTTTTTTTTGTAATTGGTGTGACGCTCTCAGTTGTCATTTTTTCGTTGTGGTTTCCGCAACCATTTCGTTGTCGTGTTGGAGACCACCGAAAAAATTCGTTTCGCATTACCAGCGTACTAGGCTTAAACACAAAATATGTCTCAGGTAGAATACTATCGCATCAAAAGCATGCGTATGTATCGAATACAAAAGCATTTTGGGAAAATCCGATTTTTGTACCTTATACAGGTAGCTCAGTGACGTTTATTCGAAGGTGCGCAGGTGTTCACCGCACACCCTAGCAAAATCTTAATTTCCATGCGTAGCCAAAGTTCTTTTAGTCCTTGCATTATTCTATAGAAAAAAAATGCTTACAAAATCAGAACAACTATCTCAAAGTAACGAAAAATGTTCCGAGCATGCTGTTCCGAGCAGTCTGTTCCGAGCAGGCTGTTCTTCTTACTTGAGCGCACCGAAGTGAAGGCAATCCACATGCAAAGAAATTAAAAAAAAGAGCAAGAAATTCGTACTTCCTTATAAATGTGTACCTATATGCCTTGGTGTTCAACTTCATCAAGCGTACTCTCGCTCGTGCTTTCATTCGGCAGTCCGATGAGTATTCGTTTTCGTCGAAGGTAAAAAAATTCACTCAGTATATCTCTTCTCCGATGAATCAACAATCGAAGGTGTTCACATTACTTCAGCGCACCGAGGAAGCGTAAATTCACATACAAAGATAGTTCAAAAAAAAAGATCACAAAATTCATTCTCTCTATAAAATGTATATGCCCGGGTGTTCAGCTTCATCAAGCGCACCGCTGAAGTCAAAGCGAAGAAAATGTATGTGGGTATGCGGTTGGTCGTTGCCCGCGACTCGATTTCAGTGAGAAATGGTTTTTTGATTTTAAAAAAATCACAAAAAATTTCGATAGACTCTCACTAGATTACTTATAACTTTTGATACATACTAAGAAATTGTATCAAGATAGTATCACAAGAGAGGTAAGATATTAGCGCATCTTTTGATGCAAAAATATTTACAACAATCAATAAGAAAATATTTTAAAGGGTTTGTAAAGCCAAAATTGATTAATATTTAATTACAATTAACGGAAAATTTGATGAAAAAATTCAGAATTTTAGAAAGTTAAGTGCTACAATATTGTACGTTTATTGTGCTTTAATAATAAGTCAGTAGTCTTAAAGCGGTTAATTCAATAGCATAGCGGGAAACTATGATTTTCAAGGATTTCACTAATTTCATTGAATAAATCACCCAACCTGAGTAATGAAAAACATTCTCACTTGCAAAGTAATTGTCTATTTTTTAAGATAATTGAATCAAGTATTATATAAGTGTAAAAAGCTAAAACATTACACCCACTCACAAACAAAAAAATTAATTTTCATCTTTGTTTTACACTGTTTTACGATTACGATTATTTTACAATATTTACGAATCAATATGGATAAAACCTTTGTATGGCAGGAGTCTTTATTGATAACTTAATAGTTTTAAATATTTGTCAGATAATTTGTAGGTACCTATATAAATAAAAATACTATAAATAGGTAAATCGCGAAACTTGAAAATTTAAGATCGAAATTCGGAAAACACGTTCATATAGGTAAATCAATTATTTCATCTTTATAATCCGTGAACCGATATTAAGCATTCTTACTTCATTCGCAAGTCAAAAACCCAACATTTATTTAAATATCGTCTGCGCTTACTACCTACATATATGTTTTTAGGTCTAGGTTCAGGTCACAAAGCTCACAAAGTACTGAGTTGCACTGCCTCTTTTTTTGTAATTGAGTGAGTGGTATTTTCCTATAATAATTATATTTGTGATCTTACATAATTCTCAACAATTTGAAAATGATTAGTGGACTGTAGGTCAAAAATAACGATGTTAAAATGTATGCGGCGCTTCGAGCATGGTTAGGCTCATCATAAGCCAACAAAATTTAGGAGGTAGGTACATCTAAAACAAAGATCTTAACCTTCTTACACTTATATATGTATTCTAAAAATTAACAACTGGCAGTTACACTTAATGCTTCCAGCGCGATCGCGTATACATTTTAACATCGTTCTTTTTGACCTGCAGCCCACTAATTATTTTAAAGGTATTTTTCAACTGAAGAACTCACCACCACCTACTTAAGAAAAGTAACCAGGCTACAAATGCCTGATTTAAACCTAAAAATCGGTGTAAATCTAGCTTAAAACCGAGATTTGAAGACTCGACCTAAAATCGAAAACATCCTTTGAAGAAGATTTTTAAATTTAAAAAACATTGATTTTTTTGGTTGATTGCAAAAGAACATAACACACAAGAAGAGATAATTTTACTGGAGACAAAATTAGTGAACACCTTACTAAAAGCATCACGGCACGTCACTGAGGTAGCTGCATGTAGTAATGCTGGCAAAATGTGTTGTGTGCTCTTTTTTGCATAGGCAATCGTACAAAATGGTTGAAATCAATCCTTTTTGCCTGTTTTCACTAATTGCACATTGTTTTTTTTTACTTTTTTTTTTGTAGAAGTAGGAGTTGGATGTGTGGAAAGAGTGCCCCTTCTCACTGTTAGTAGATATACTCTGACAAAAAGAAAAGTATGCGTCTAATTTGGAGGGGTAATTAAAAGTTTTTAAGAGTTTAATGTTATCTGTAATTGGTGAGACAGAGTGAGGCTCGCGCGAAGCGCTTCAACGCCCGCCCACTTTTAATGGCGCAAACCTGTTATAGCTGTTATAAATTTATCGGCAAGTCTCTAGTCTCATGTCTCATCCCTGTTTTAACTAAACTGATTTTATTTTTTTTTTAAGCTATGCTAAGTTTTGACTTTTTGTGAAAATGTATTGAATAAGTTTGTTCCTCTTTTGTTGTGTATAAAATAAGTGTTTTGTTTTATATTCTGCAACCTCTTTTAAAAAAATTTAAATTGTTCCACATTAAAAGCAAAAAATATATATGTATGTGTATGTTATTTTCGGGTGAATTTCTTTACTTTGTGCCACATTTTGACTTTTTGGATCTGGTCACTTTATGGTGGTTACGCATGTGTGCGTTAATTACAGAATGCGTTTTACCCCCATTCGCAAACGTTTTAAAGGACAATGGGTAAAAAAACAATGGGAGTGAAAAGTTATAGCCATAGATACACCATATAAAGATGACAATCTCGGCTGTCATCCGAGTTTGCCTACAAGCTAAATCAGGGGAAATTAAGGAGAAACACGCACACATATGCACTTGGCGTCCATTCACCATGATTTATTTGCACACATATGCACTTGGCGTCCATTTACCACGAAAATGCCGGTTATTTTAAAAATGCCACGAGTATGTTCAAAAAGTATAGTAAATGGAGCAACGAGTTATTAAGTGCTTACCTGACCTTAAATGAATACATTCCTCATACTAATTGAACTTAGATTTATAAATTGGTCTGCATAGGTAAGGAAGAGTCAGCACAAAGTTAACTGTATAACAAAATAAATAAGAAACGAATTTTTTATTTCTTATTTCCATTACGTATTTCAGAAAGAGTTTTTACAAAACATTCTAAAATGTTCAAGTGCAATTAATTAAAACGCGGATAGCAGGAATGAAATTTGTTTCAGCTTATTTGGTGTTGAATTCAAAGGAAAATAAAAACACAAATAATACTTTATTAAAATATTACGTTATTAAAAATAATTTACGGTTGTCAAAGGAGAAGAAAATAAATAGTTATTTTACTTCGAGGTGATAAAATCTCTCACCTTCACTTTCAAAGTGATGAAAGAAAATTTGTGAGTGGTCAGGATAACAAAACTGTCTAATTTTATTAAATTTGTGAACATAATATTTTCACATGAAACTGGGTGGACGATTTTGAAAAACCGTAAAAAATGTAATTAATAAATACTTCCTAAACAAAATTGTACATTAGCCGTGTTTTTTGCAAGCCCGGAGAGATTTGGTTGAAAAAAACGACATCGGGGATTAGCGACGCCATTACAGAAACAAAATGGAGTTTCCATACAAACTAACGAAAACAAGTATGCAATTCACGCCGGTAACACAGTTTTTCTCCGTACTTGAGTTGAGTCATACTTATTTATTTATACATTTTTTTTGTCAAATTTATGGCAACTGAAGCACTCACGAAGAAAAACGTGAAAGAATAAGCTGTCGTAAAATTCTTTTCGCATGTGCGAACGAAAACTTCGGTTTTTTGTGTTACATGAAGCAAATCGTTCGCACGCGCGAAAACGGTTGTTCGCTTTTGCCTTACAGAATGTCACCCCAGATAAATCGATACAGGGAAATGTCAAAATCTAATTCACACACCACCTAAATATTAAAAGTTTTACTCATCAAATAAATTGGGGCGTATTTCATAGTCGTTTGCTAAGCTCTTGTTTTACTAAACTACAGGTTAAAATCAAATGGATCAACGAATACAGCTCCTATTTTTAACCGAATTATGTTGATTCAAATACAAGTTTTTTGAATTATTCAACTTCAAATATGAAAAGTTTTACCCATAGAAATAAAAATTTATCATACAAAATACAATTAAACTCAGGTTTAACTTAGCAAGTTTAAAAATGACTATGAATATGCTCCATTGTCTGTTCGTGTTTTGTCTAAAAATGCGTATTTCTACCAATTTTAGCATAAAATTCTTCAAAGTTCGTATACAATAAAACAAAACAGTACAAATTCGCAGTTTTGAAAAATTGGCAAACGGACATATTTTTTCGTCAAATCGGAAAAAAAAACTACTGAAAAACAAAAAAAAAAGTGCAACAGCACCTTCAGTAAGAATATTTCAAACACATCCCTAATATAAACAACAATTAATTTTTCCGAGGTGAATTCTATAAACGTCATTTGTCATTTTGACGAGTGTAAATTTTAATGCGTGCTAAGAAGTGCCACATTAAATTTAAAAACAAAAAATTCGGCCATTATTTTTGGCCCATCGATAATACGAACGCAAAATAAAACACTCGAAATAATAGCAGTCAAAGATATGAAACATCAATGCAGTATCGTTGAGCTTTTGCTGAAGCAGGTAAGAATGCAAATGCATTTAGAATCCAAAACACAAATCTAATCTTTTTGACATGTTTTTCAGAATTACTACTTTTTTGAGGACGGTGAACTACCTGAGATTGAAGCGAACGTAGCCAGTATAACGTGCTCGTCGATGTCATCATCACACCAAGATCAGACAAGCCTCCTGCTATATAATGTTTCTAAAATTGAACGCATCAACGACCGAGAAGCGCTAACTTCTCGGCTTATTCCTCATCGTCGGCGAATGCGTTCAAAACGAAGTGCTGTCAACACGTACTCGGGCGAAAATGTTTTGGTAAACAATGAGTCCCCCGAACGAACATCATCACAACGAAATGACAAATTTTAAGACTGTGCGTGATTTTCCCAAAAACATTCGATTTTCGTTTGTAAATGAAGCAGCGTGTTCGGATGACTCTGAAGGTTCCACCACCAGTGACCCCTAAGAGGCTTTGATCAACTCTCTGCCGTCGTTTTTTCTCGAGCGCTATAAGAAATGACGTGATCACCGGCTCTTTCGTTCTGCCTCCTTCGATTGCGAAAACTAATCGAGGAGGTTTCGGTGGTGGTGGAGGAGGCGACATAGTAGCTTGCAATAACTCCGCATGGCCCTAGGCCCGTATTATGAATTACGAAACAAAAGGCAAAACAAAACTATACCCAAGAAAACGATTGTCATGACATAAACCGATTATGAAGCCCGAACCACACTACTCTCGTGTGGTGTGTTGTGGAGTAGTGTGTCGCTGTCATTCCAATGTATTTCATAGATTTCGACACAACACATCACACGATACAAATATGGCTCTACGCATATGAAATACATTAGAGCGATAGCGACACACTACTCCCCAACACACCACACGAGAATAGTGTGGTTCAGGCTTGATTTACGAGAATGGATGCCTGAAAATAATAATAATCCAAAATTAAACAAAATAAAATTTCTATAAAGCCTAGAACTTTATTTCACACCTAATTGGTGAATTAACACTTCAAAAAGCCTAATTGCTAAGTTTTTAAAAATGCAGTGGAGGCTTCGATGCCACTATAACGCAGCATTTGGCATTTGTGGTGGGGATCCATAATATGAATTTGTTTTGTTTTTATGTGTAATTAATGTTAATCATTTTTCTTTGTTTGGTATGTGAATGTAATTAATAAACTATTGTGCTGCCAGCGCTCGGTTGGAATAGTTTTTTTGTCTATATGAGTTCTTTAATCTACATCCTCCATGTGTGAAGCATCTTCAGAATCCTCCACAAGTGGTGGTGCGTCACCTGCTGCGGCGGCAGCAGTTGGTTTTTGGTTATTCTGTGGCCATTGCTTCATCATCATCGATGCCAAGACCCAATTTAATCATGTGGTAGATTCTTGAAGCGTGAACTTGTGGACTGTTCAATGAGAAACCAGATGAGAGAAGGGATGTCTCGAAGAGTAGTATGACCAAGTCCTTGACGGTTTTGTCAAACCTGCCTTGGTCACTGAAAGCAATTGTTTGCCTTTTTATTCCTTCAAATGTTGGATAACGTACTCATCGATTGGTTCAGTCATGTAGACGACCTCGAATCCGCGTTTCTTGACACGTTCAACAAATGCATAATTGCTGACTTGGTCTTGTGATTCACCACTGATAAAGTAAATGTGCTCCGGGTTCTCCTTCATGCGACTAACGTAGTCGGCCAAAGAGCAAGATTCCTCGCCCGAAGCTGAAGTTTGATAACGCAACAAATCAGAAAGCTTAGCTCGGTTGTTGTTGTCTTCGTGGACGCCCAATTTCAAATTCTTGTTCTTCTTGTCTTCGGTGAGTTCCTCAAATAATTCCATGCACTTTTTGACCAAGTTTTTGCGGATAACCTTAAGAACCTTGTTCTGTTGGAGCATTTCACGAGAAATGTTGAGTGGCAAATCCTCTCAGTCGACAACAGCTTTCATGAAGTTCAAGTAAGATGGAATTAGATCCTCACAGTTGTCCATGATGAACACACGACGCACATACAACTTGATGTTGTTCTTCTTCTTTTGGTTGTCGAAGAGATCGAAGGGCACTCGACGTGACACATAGAGAAGAGCACGGAGTTCCAATTGACCTGGAAAGATATGAAAATTTACAAATTGAGCCCAAAAGAAATTAAAAAGTAAAATTATAGCTTTAAGTTATGTTTGGTTTACCTATTTTTCACCACAGGAGTTTGAAAAAAAAAGTCGAACTGTCAAAACAAAACAAACTCACCCGGTTAAATTGTTGTTGGATTTCACATCTATTCATGGACACAAACTTAAATTACAAATACAACAATGTAAACAAATGGGTGTTGGAGGGTGAAACGTACGAAAGATTGTCATCTTTATATGGTGTATCTATGGTTATAGCTAGATAAATAAAAACATATTTTGGTGATTTTTTTTTAAAAGACTTTTCTGCATTTTCTTAGATGAAGATATGTACATTGGAAACTTAAAATGTTACAAATTCTCGTCTACGATTATAACGGGTGATTTTTTAGCTGGTTTGGTTTTGGCAACACTGGTTTTGACAGCTGACGTGTGTTTAGTAATTTGTGTCACTGTCAAACAGCTTCAGTTTGGTTTGCAATTTAACCATGGATCGTCTTACAAATGAACAACGCTTGCAAATTATTGAATTTTACTATCAAAATTCGTGCTCGGTTCGAAATGTTCATCGCGCGCTGCTTGTGTTCAGCGATGAGGCTCATTTTTGGTTGAATGGGTACGTAAATAAGCAAAATTGCCGCATTTGGAGTGAAGATCAGCCAGAAGCATTGCAACAGCTACCAATGCATCCCGAAAAAGCCACTGTTTGGTGCGGTTTATCGGCCGGCGGCATTATTGGGCCATATTTCTTCAAAGATGATGCGAATCGCAGCGTTACTGTCAATGGTGAACGCTACCGAGCGATGATAACAAACTTTTTTTTGCCCGAAATGGAAGTTCTTGACTTGCATGATATGTGGTTTCAACAAGACGGTGCCACATGCCACACAGCACGCGAAACAATGGCGCAATTGCGAGGCGAGTTTGGTGAACAGTTAATTTCACGTTTCGGGCCGGTCAATTGGCCGCCTAGATCGTGCGATTTGACACCATTAGATTATTTTTTGTGGGGGTATGTCAAGGCTAATGTCTATAGGGACAAGCCCGCTTCGATTGACGCACTGGAAGCCAACATCCATGCATTCATTCGTGAGATACCGGCCGATATGTGTGAAAGAGTATGCCAAAATTGGACTCAGCGGATGGGCTACCTGAGACGCAGCCGCGGTCAACATTTGCATGAAATTATCTTTAAACATTAAATTGCAAGGTTCAAACTATCGATTCAAATAAATATTTTATTCATTTTTTCGAATTTTTTGTGTTTTTTTTTAAAAAAAAGTTCTAAACCTCTTAAAAAATCACCCATTATTATCAAGATCTGCAGCTGGTAACCTTATAAAAGGTTGGCGTCATGCCCATCCAAAATACCAAACAATAAGCATTACGTGGGCACAGAAATTTAAGGTTCGCATGCCGGATAGACAGGAACAATAATAAATAATTGAAAATGGCTTCTCTTCTACTTAGGTTCCTGTTCACTTCTATAAAGTGTAGTTTGTAGTACGTTCTTGCATTCATGCGTGCCTGGTTTGAATTCTTGCCCGGAGCATCATTCACGTTCATACCAAAGTTCGATACCAAAGTCTTAAATAACGCTTAAGGCTTAAACCACTTCGTAAATTCTCGCTATAATAGCTACGCGCAAGCTTCCAAGCGCAATTCCAATAGCAATTTTTTTAAATAATCTTTCAAGCACAAAAAGAAACAAAAGTTGAAAAAAAATATTCCACAAGCCTTTTCCTAACCGCCTGCAGCATACAGCGCCACCTGTTGAGACTTTTCCAACTTTTATTTTTTCCTAAGCCTTAGCGTAGCAATCACAAACAAACCTGCAGATGGAAGTATCCAATTTGGTCCAGTCGTTTTCAAGTTTTAAGCATCTGAACACACCACTATCCATTTATATATATATATAAGATAAGATTTGAAAAAAAAAACAAGAATTTTCTTTTAGCTATAACTTTTTACTCCCAGTGTTTTTTATAGATGCCGTAGTTAAAATTACTCCATATTTCATGGACTATTCACCAACATAGGTCTCGTCAGTGGTGGAAATTTGAACCACTTTTGCCCATTGTCCTTTGAACAAAATCATTTTCAAATTCAATATATATGAAATTGCTCTTAGGCACAAGTTAATTTTTTTAAATATTTCTTTCAGAATATAAGTGATAAAACATACATCAATACAATAATAGTAGGACTTTCGGGCTTAACTGGATATTTCGTGGCTGGTGGACTTATAAACGCTCTCGGAAACAAGTGGATACTGAGTAAGAACAATATTTTACTAAACGAATATATATAATAGAATAAGAATAGGTCTTGAAAACATGGGTCACTTTACATGCATTGAATACTTTATGAATTCAAATTTAAAGTAGGCTATATATGTAAAATAGTTACTAATATAAAAAATTATATGGAACATTCAGATACATGATTACTGTCAGTCAAAGGGACTGTATAGTAAACAGAAAATATAGCATAATTTCGTTTAGGTACCTATTCTCGTTCCCGGTCATTGGAACCAACAGACAATATACATATGTGGGTAATATAGGTGCAAAAAAAAATGAATATATATTTAAATAGGTTGTTTTTATTTTAACTAAAACATATAATAGTTTTGAATTAATATAAGAGATACGGGACACGTCTTTACTCAATAAACACTTGAACGGGAATGACGCGGAATGGTACAAAGAATAATAAGAACAAACAGAGAACAGGTGTTAGTGATGTCTACGTTCCCACATTTGGCCGTCCTGTAGTTTATTCGTCTCGAATAATACTGTCCCATTTTTTCATGTAATCGGCAACACTTGTTGTTCTGTTGGGACCATCATGATCCTTAACCTTAACTACGTGGTACCGATTTCTTTTTCCCACATATAATATTTTATAGGGCCTAACAAATTTCTAGGCCAGTTTCCCCTGTGTCATCTGGGTACGCCTTATTGCAACTAATTCACCCTTTTTGTATTTCAACGGAGGCTTTCTTTTTTATCAAAACATGGTTTGTTCTCCTCTTGGACCCTAAGAATGTTATTTTTACAATTTGTCGAATCTCGTCTCTTTCTTGATTGAATTCGTTGTACAGTTCGCTATCCAAGACTTTAGCAAGACTAACCTCCATATTATTCACTAGATACATCCAGATTAAAACTTAAATCCAGATGTATTTACATTGAATTTGTATGCCTTACATCTGGATTTTAATTTTTTAATCTGGATGAATCGAGTGAATAATATGGCCGTAAGTAATTCAGAATTGGATTTAAGTTTCATTTCGATTCCGGTTAAAATGTTGAAAGGAGATATTCCAGTAATCCTTGAATTGGTCGAATTTATAAATTTTTGTAAAGTGCTTACATGTTTATACCAGTCGGAAGGTTTAGACAGGGAAAGTTTGGTAAGCATGTGGATAATCAAACGGCTTACCCGTTCAATCTGACCGTTTCCTCTGGGTACGCCAGTGGTTATCAAAACATGGGAGATACCCTCTTCAGCGCAGTATTCTTTGAATTGGTTTGACGTAAATGCCGAACCAGGGTCAGATATAATCCTAGTGGGATTACCAAAAATATCAGATTGTTTTTTTAACTTATAAATTACTTCTTCACTTGAAGTGTTTTTGGTCGGATACAACCATACAAATTTTGTGAAAGCGTCCACAACCGCAAAAATGTGTTTATAACGTTTTTGGGTAATTTCAAGAATTCCTAAATGGTCTACGTGGTAGGTTTGAAGTGGGCCATCTTCCTTTTCGATGTGATTAAGAAAACATTCCTGTTTTCCATTCTTTCTTTTTGAAAGTATACAGGGAATTCAACTTCTAATAAACCTTTCTATTTTTTTGCGATACTCAGGAATAGAATATTGTTTTAGTAACAGGTCTGATGTTTTTTGCAAAGCAAAATGTCTCTGTTCATGCATATGTTGTATGATTGCATTCTCCATAGAGGTAGGAATGACTAGTAACTCGTTAGCGTTATGTAATTTGTAAGATAAGTCTCAGCGCTTTTCAATATGTATCATCACATGGGGCTTGTCTTAACCGATCAGAAACTGGAGCCCCAAGAGCTAAAATATCTCTGATGAGTGCGTCAACGTGGCGCATTTGAGTCCCTGACCGATGTACAATCTCTATATCGAATTCTTGTAAGTAGAGTGCCCAACGAGCTACTTTTAAGGGTCTGAAGAAGTAATAAATATAAACACCTTGTTTGGGAAGAAGTAATAAATATAAGCACTTTGTTTGTCGGTTGGTTAGAGACTGACTCCCTGCTCAAATTGGGGAAAAAGCTAATGAGGTGTCGAGTCCCAATCAAGAACCAAACCCATCGTGGGAACATCAACTTAAAATAATTTACGTTGAGTTTGCAAATTGATGTTCTTAGTGATGTTGGATGCCGGTACGATTTGAAAGACAAATTTTGACAGCTGTACCTACATAACTCGCTTAACACAATAGGCGCGAATTTTATCTTTGATCCTCCGGGATCTGTTTTTAAAGTGATGTTGGATGCCGGTACGATTTGAAAGACAAATTTTGACAGCTGTACCTACATAACTCACTTAACACAATAGGCGCGAATTTTATCTTTGATCCTCCGGGATCTGTTTTTAAAAAGATTTAAAATAAAACACACATTTAATATTCAATGGTTACTTTATTAAATAAAAGCATCAGATCCCTTACCACTGGTGGGGGGAAATCTTCAGCTATACGTAGAAGAGTTATAATAGAACTGAACTGCTGCTTGCCAGGAAAACCCTTTTTATATCCAGTAATTTTATATTGGTATTCTTCTTACTGACTATATATATATATGTGGATACATGCATATCATCATTTTTGATGATGTTTCAATTTTATTGGAATGAAAGAAGTTCGATCATTGACGATCTTTGTTTACATTAATTTTGTATTCGGAAGAAGATACTTTGTTGAATGATCATTGTTTACATTAGTTTTTATGACATCCTGTTGGTGTCGATTCATATGAATTGTATTTAACCAAATATGCTTGGTGTGCATTTGTGCATTTAATATCAAAGTAATTCTTATGAAGCGATATGAAATACGCTTGGTATGGTTTTATTGTTATTTAGATTGGGAAGCAATTCTATAACTCCTCCCCCCTTTGACTTTTGTTTCTCCTGAAACAATTTTTTACATAAAATTATAAGTATAACACAAATTATAATTATTATAAATCCATTTACACCAAAATGAATATATGATTGGTTTGAGACATTTTCTATTATTTTGTTTATATATTCAATTCTTGTTTTATTATAATCACCTATTTTTAGATCAATTTCTGTCAAATTAAATGTATCTTCTACATAAATATTTATTGGTTGATTTACAACTGCATTTTTGTTTACATATTCTTTGTCATTTATTTTAATATTACAGTTTTCAAAATTAATCAATACATTTCTTTTTATTTGAATTATTTTTCTTTCATCACAAGTACTTTTTATTTTATAATCACTATTTTTAACAATTAATATTCCATTTTTATGTTCTTTTACAATATTTATTTCTTCGTTCTTTTTTTTCATGCAATTGTTTTTATTTATACAATTAATATATGGCTTTAAATGTTTTATTTCTTTATTTTCACAATATTTATAAAATGCTTCATTTATTTTTTTAATGCTTTCGTCTTCAATTTCTAATTCAGTATTTTCCTCATTAGGAATAGAAGTTATAAAATATTTATCAGAACTATAAATTGTGTCTGGAATTTGAATTATAAAAATTAAAAGGTCATTATCATATTCACTTATAGAGAGTTTAATATTTTTTAGTTTGAACAAATCAATATCATAACATTCTATTTCTTCAGCCGTTAATAAGCTATTTGTCATTATTTGTAATCTACTTGCTAAAATGATATTTTGTATTTTTTCAATAATTTCTTTCAATTTGTCTATTCTTGTAGTATATTCTAAAACTATTATTCTTTTTTCTATTAGCTTTAATTCATTTCCAAGACCGGAATTATTTTTAATTTTAATATCAATTAATCTTTGTATTGTGTCTATTTCTTGTTGAAGTTGATTATTAATGTCTACCTGTTTATTATTATTGATAACCAATTCATGATTATTTAAAGTTAGTGTTTCTAATCTTTTTTCTATTTCAATTTTGTCTTCATCATCCATTGTACCGAAAATAAAGTTTAATGCTCTTCCTCCTATGTTTATAAGACTTCTTGTTTTTCTTGAATGAGTTTTATGACCCTTAATACTTTTTAATTCTTCTTGAATTAAATTTAGTTCGTTGTCTATATGTGTTGTCAATATAATATTAGCAGGAGTTTTCACTATAAAATTCTTTTGTTCTAACCACTGATTGTTTGTTTTCGTTAATAACACATTTATTTTCGTTAAATTTACTATGTGTAAGATTGAGTTAAACTTGTTAACTATGTTAACTTCATCATATTTTACTATCGCGTAACCGTTATTGTTTATTATTTCTTCCGCAATTAATTTACTGTTTACTAAGCTAATAATAGCCACTACAACCACGAGACTTTTCATTTTTGGACTTCTTCAATCTGTATCTGAATCTAAACTAAAGCTCTTCTCTGAGTTTTTCTGTTCTTTTGACTTGCTTTGATTAAATTGTCTTGATTTAGATGCTTACTCTTTCTTTCTTTCTGAATATTCTTTGTATGCTGATTTTCAAGTTTATCATACTTATATCTTGGTGCTGTCTTATGACGTCCGTTCTAGAATTTTTAACAAAACCTTTCGTTCTATTTTCACTGTATTCCTCTCGATTTATATTTAATTTATCAGTAAGTTTCGTTTTATTTTTGATCATGACATCATGAAGTTTATTTTTATCTACATTTCCTTTCTGTATATCATATGGTTTTTGTTTTGTAGTGGAATGTATTGAAGTATTATAAAAAAGATTGGCTTTGTGAACAGCTATTCGAATCTCATGTATACTAGGATTCGTTTTTCCGTTTAGGATTGCTCTTACTTTTTCAGCTAATGTTCTGTGGAAAACTTCGATATCTGAGTTTCCTGTATGACTGTTAGGTCTAGTAAAATGTATTTCTATTTCAAGGTCTTCTAGTAAATTTATAATTCTAGAAAAGTTTAATTCATTGTCCATTACAAATCTTTTTGATTTACCGTTCGTTGCTAATAATTGTAAAATTGTTTCTTCTAAAGTTTCATGAGAAACATTAGGAACGTATGTAGCTGTAGTTAGCTTACTAAATTTATCAATTGATGTTAGATATTTTGTTTTATTAATACAATAAATATCTAAGTGAACTATCTCATTAATATCTTTTGGGGTTTCTGTCAAATGAAATTTTTCTTTAACTGGTTGTCTATCATATTTAGATTGCTTGCATATGTTCCAACTATTGATTACGTCATTTATTAATTCTAAATATATTTAAATATATTTTTGTTCTAAGTCCTCTATAATTTTCTTCGATTCCTGAATGACCTGTTTCTTTTTCATGATATAATTTTATTTGTTTAATAGTTTCTTCTTCTTTCTCTAAATCTTTAGCAAAATGTTGACATTTATAAAATTTTATTCTTGTTCCAAATAACTATTAATTTTTGTTGAAGTACATTATACTCGCTGTCTGTTAATTCAGTATAAATTCCTGTGTTAACTCTTTCTACTAATGGTATTATAAGATCATTAAAATTGTCTTTATGTATTTCATTTATTCCTATATGTATTCTTTTATATTTACAGTTTTTGTCTATCCCATTTCCTGATTGTAATATTATTTGTTGCTTAAACATGTTCACTGCGCTATCTTTAATTGGAAAATGATCATTCAATTCTTCATGTTGCGAATGTATTGTAGCTTGAACTGAATCTTGCTCTAACATGTTTATTTCTGGCATATCTTTAATTTCTCTACTCAAAAAATCTGCTACAGTATTGCTCGTACCTTTTAAATATTCAATTTGCATATCATATTCTCCTAACTGGAGTATCCATCTTTGTAACCGTGGTGAAATATCTCTACCTAAATTTTTTGTTTGAAGCCATTTCAAGGGTTGGTGATCTGTTTTAAGATCAAATCGTCTGCCATATAAATACGGTCGTAAATATTTTACTGACCAAACTATAGCTAGTAATTCTTTTTCCGTTGTACTGTAGTTCTTTTCATGTTCGTTGAGAGTTCTACTTATAAACGTAATTGGATGCCCCTTTTGCATTAATACTTCTCCAATTGCATAATTGGATGCATCTGTCGTTAAGACGAATCTGTCATTAAAATCGGGGTATGCAAGTACTGGTTCTGTTTGAAGTGCATTCTTTAATTCTTGATGTGCTTTAATATAATTTATATCGTTTTGATCAATTTTCTTATCTTTCTTTAAATACTTGGTTATGGGTTGTGCAATTTTTGCATAATCTTTAATAAATTTCCTGTAATACCCTGTTATTCCTAGGAACGATTTAATTTCTTTAGATGTAATAGGAAGTTGTATTTTTTCTATAGCTTCTATTTTATCTATATTAGGTTTCACACCTTTGTCTGTAATTGTGTGTCCTAAAAACTTAGTTTCTCTCTTAAGAAAATTACATTTATCTATCTGTACTTTAAGGTTATACTTTTTTAATCGTTGAAAAACTAATCGGAGATTCACCATGTGTTCCTGTAGTGATGTACTTAAAATCAATATATCATCGAGATATACTAAACAAATTTTATTAATTAATCCTTCCAAAACTTCATTCATCATTCTTTGAAAAGTAGCTGGTGCATTTTTTAAACCAAATGGCATTCGTAACCATTCGTAATGTCCATATGGAGTTGAGAAAGCTGTTTTCTCACAGTCAGTTGGATTCATTTTTATCTGATGGAAACCTTTGGCAAGGTCAAGAGTTGAAAAATATTGAGCTCTACCTAATTTATCTAATATCTCATCGATATTAGGTATAGGATGCTTAAATTCAATTGTTTTTTCATTTAATTTTCTGTAATCAACTACCATTCGCCATTTTTGTTCTCCTAAATTGTCTACTTTCTTTGGGACTACCCAAATAGGTGCATTGTAAGGGGAAACACTTTTTCTTATTATACCTTGTTGCAATAAATCTTTAACTTGGCGTTCAATTTCTTTTTCGTGGATCTTAGGGTATCTACATATATATTTTACTAAATATGGGGCTATCATGCTCAGTCCTAATACTATGCATAGTTTGTGTTGTTGAAGTAAGTTTGTCACCTTTATAAAAAATATATTTATTTTCTTCAATAAATTTTCTTAATTCTTGTTTTTCTTCTGAGTTTAAATTCTCATCTACTAATTGACTCATTGGCATTGAGTTGCAATAATCTAGAGTTGGAATTTCTTCATATTCATATAAACATGCTGTTTCCGCTTTTCTTTATCATAATTTTCAAAAAATGTTTTTCTTTTATTTATTTCTACATATCCTTCTTTTAAATTTAATTCCGCTCCTATAGGTTTTAATAAATTTTGACCTATAATTCCTACAAATTTATTATTTTTTATTCTCATTAACTTCCATGCCATGGTAGATTCATCTTCATTGAATTCTACCGGTACTTCAGTTATGATCTCAAATTTTATTATATTTTCATGATTTAATGATTTAACTTTTATTGGAACTTTCATTAAAGTTCTCGGAATTTCTAATAGTTGTGACTCATCAAGTATACTTGTTGTTGAGCCAGTATCTATTAAAATATTAAATTTTTTGTTATTTAGAGTTATTTTTATTATGGGAAGTGCTTCTTCTTCCCGGCTATGATAAAATTTACCTCTTCGTGTTTAATTTCTGCATTATTTACATCCATAGGTTCTAGCCTTGGATTCCTATTATTATCATAATTATTATTCCTATACTTTCCTGAGTTGTGTGGTCTTTGATTATTATTATACAAATTTGTCTGATGGTTATTTCTGTTAAATCCGAATCTAAAATTATTTGGATTTGTGTTTCCAAATATTCTATGATTGTTTTGTCTCACTTGTTCTGAAGATATTCTATCATATTGAGGCCTGAAATTGTTATTAATATTGTTTTGTCTTAATGAGTTGTGGGGATATATATTGTTATTATTTTTAAAAGGATTCCGATTTGGATTTTGAGTAAAATTATTTTGATTTAATGTTGTTATGTTTTGATATTTAGTTTGTTCAGGAATTTTCCTAAGCATATTGTTACTCTCTAATAGGTCAAAAGCCTCCATAATATTATTTGATTTACTTGCAATGCATGCATGCACTATGCACTATTGCCTTTTGGCTAGGTGACAAAGTATTTTTAAATGATTCTAAAGCTATACATTCATTATTTTTCTGAGTATAAATATTATCGGGCTCAAGTTGAGTTTTTGAATGCAACTCTTGCAACAAGTTGTCAATTTTAGTATAATTTTTAACTGTGTCATTCTCATTGACACTATTTATTTCTGTAACTAACTTAAGATATGATTTTTTTACACCAAACTGTCTTACCAGCTGTACTTTTACGTCTGTCCAAGGTGCAAGATGTTGTAGACTGTTGATTGCTCTCAAAGCCTCGCCTTGAATTTTCTGATGTACCACAAAAACAGCTTGTTCCATATAAGTTGGATCTTGGATTCTCTCCAGTAAATACTCCATCGATGATATAAAAAGAGCTAGATTGTCTGATGATCCTTTAAATGGATTGATCATCCTAAACTCTTTTAAAAAGAATTTTTTCTGTTCCGTCCAAACTGCATGTTGAATGGGATGCGTTGGGACTTGTGCTCTTGCTTGAGCTTGTGCTTGCACTTCGGCTAATTGTGCTTGCTGATTTGCAAGTGCAGCTTGTGGAGCTTGTTGATCTGCGGCGTTCATTTTATTTAATTTTTCCTTTTGTATTTTAAAAATTCTTTCTTTTAATTTCCACAAGTATTTCATTCACTTATTTTTTTTTAGATATTTTAAAAGTTATTTTTTTTGCTGCACTATTTATTTTTCAATTTAAGTAGGTATCTTTATATCTTTTAACTGCTCACATTATTTACGTCTATTTTTATTTTATTTTTTTTTTTTAATATATATTGCTTTGATATATGTAACTTTTCCTTCACTGTCTTTGTCTTTTACATAGACACTTTTGTCTTTTTCGTAGACACTTTAATTTTATTGCTTTGTTATATTCTGCTAATCTCTCTACGAGAATTCGTGTATTATGTATTTTTGTTGTTAACACGTTAGCGTTTATAGAGCATATAATTATTTTATTTTAACTCGAAAAATCACTTCGGTGTTTTTACGATTAATAATTTTTTTTTTTGAATTGAATTAATTACTTCGGCAATTAGTTTTCATTAAAAAAAAAATAGTTTTGTTCACTAAAACACAATTTTGTTTTTGTTACAGAACAACATTTTTCTTGATCGCGAATTATGTCCTAGATTATTTTCGATAATCCTTTCTAAAATTCTACCTTCCTATCGGTTCGATCACTGAATCTCATCTATCAATTAATTTGCGTTTAATTTCTTAGTGAGATCCTACCGACTGCGCCAATTTTATCTTTGATCCTCCGGGATCTGTTTTTAAAAAGATTTAAAATAAAACACACATTTAATATTCAATGGCTACTTTATTAAATAAAAGCTATACGTAGAAGAGTTATAATAGAACTGAACTGCTGCTTGCCAGGAAAACCCTTTTTATATCCAGTAATTTTATATTGGTATTCTTCTTACTGACTATATATATGTGTGGATACATGCATATCATCATTTTTGATGATGTTTCAATTTTATTGGAATGAAAGAAGTTCGATCATTGACGATCTTTGTTTACATTAATTTTGTATTCGGAAGAAGATACTTTGTTGAAAGATCATTGTTTACATTAGTTTTTATGACATCCTGTTTGTGTCGATTCATATGAATTGTATTTAACCAAATATGCTTGGTGTGCATTTGTGCATTTAATATCAAAGTGATTCTTATGAAGCGATATGAAATACGCTTGGTATGGTTTTATTGTTATTTAGATTGGGAAGCAATTCTAAATATAACTCGCGCGAGTTAAGGTTTTGCTTACTTTATTTCGGCAGCGAGTTAATTTTTAGCTGATTTGCTTACTTTTTATTTTCGGCAACAAGAAATAAAACACAACTTATTTTCCTTGGATGACCTTTTTATTTCTATGTCCAATTATAACTGGCTTAATTTCTAACTTACATCTAACAAGAAGCTTGAGCAGAGAACAATCAGTACAAAGCACAGCATCTCTCTGTTGCTATGCTACATACATATTTTTCGAAGATCGATATTAATGCATATTTCTCAATCATAATTTATAGTCTGGCTAGCTCAGTCATAAAACGAGACGTTGAATAATATTATGTTATATGTAATATAACTCTTCCCCCCAAAGTATGCACTTAAGGATGAAGTTAATTTTTAGCTTATGTATAAATGTATGTCTTTGTCGGACTATATATATTGTAGCGTTGAAAGTATTACAGAAGGTATTGTGATGCTTTTTCTTCGTGGCTGAGGTAAGCTCACCGGTGTCCAGGGTTCTTCCCAAAGAAGCAACGAAACTTGGGCTTGGAGGGTCTTTAACTCCGAATGAAATAGTTTAATTTCCTTTGATTAATTTAATTTTCATTAATTTTTATTTGGTCGAAATTTATAACAGGGTATTTCATATAACTTGGTTAACAATAGTCTGTCTCTTAAGATAAAATAACACGGTATTTCATATAATACAATATTTTGTTATCCTATTTAACTAGCATGGTATTTCATATAATGTGTCCCCAGCACGCAACCTGGGGAACGAAACGGTCGGAAACTCTCGGAGGAGAACCTTGTCCAGTGAACTTCTTGAAGAGGAGTTCAAAGGAACAAAACGGGGTCGGGGGTCCTTGTCGGAGGCCCTATGTCCCTAGTAAACAACCTAGAGAACAAAGCGGTCGGAACTCGCGGAGGAGAACCTTGTCCAGTGAACTTCTTGAAGAGGAGTCCAAGGGAACAAAACGGGAACAAACTCACGGAAGAGAACCTTGTCCAACGAGCTGCTTGAAGAGGAGCCCGAAGGAACGAAGCGGTCGGGGATTCTAAAAGTAAACCCTTGTCCTTAGCGCACAACCTAAGGAACAAAGCGGGTGGAACTCACTGAAGAGAACCTGTCCAATGAGCTGCTTGAAGAGGAGCTCAGAGGAACAAAACGGGGTCGGGGATCCTTATCGGAAGCCCTATGTCCCTAGAAATCAACCTAGGGAACAAAGCGGTCGGAACTCACGGAGGAGAACCTTGTCCAGTGAACTTCTTGAAGAGGAGTCCAAAGGAACGAAGCGGTCGGGAATCTGTATAGAGACCCTTGTCCCTAGCACACAAACTAAGGAACAAAGCGGGCGGAACTCACGGAGGAGAACCTTGTCCAACGAGCTGCTCGAAGAGGAGCCCGAAGGAACGAAGCGGTCGGGGATTCTAAAAGAAAACGCTTGTCCTTAGCACACAACCTAAGGAACAAAGCGGGTGGAACTCACTGAAGAGAACCTGTCCAATGAGCTGCTTGAAGAGGAGCTCAGAGGAACAAAACGAGGTCGGGGGATCTTACAAATAATACTTAATAATACCAAATACTAAAATAAAAATCTCTGTTATATCTAATGCCCTACAATTTTATAAAAAAAGTTAGATTGGCTTCTCAACTGAGTAAACTCTGCTAAGCAATGCCTATCTGTCACCGAACACCCTATAAAAAAGGCTTTTGTTGCGGCCGATCTTTGATTCTCTATACACTAGATTGGTTTGGTACCCACACTTGGACGAGAAAGAAAGACCATTTTGTTGTTTTCTTTACCTCGCCTTATAACATCTGCGGCTCTAACATAGTGTGAACTATGAAAATTAAATATTAAATTTGTAGGAGTATTTCTAAACTAAACTGGTAAACTAGTGACTGCTAAACTATTGACGTACGCTATGCATGGGATCGTATAGCTAAACGATTAAGGTGCCTGCAGGAGTCGTATATAGTTGCACAGTAAATTGTGCTTTTATGATTAGGGTATATGTATACTGTATAACTATAATAATATGATTAAATTTATATGTAGGAATTGTAACGCTTCGTTACAGTCCCCCCTTACTTTAGTAGACGAGAAGCCTCTCGTCTTTATACATTTAATTCTTTTTTTTTTTTAAAAGACTTATATGCATATTTATTTAGATTTATTTATATATATATATTTTTTTTCTGATTTGTGTTCTTTTTTTTTTTTTTTTGTGTTGTTTTTGTGGTTTTTTTTTGCTCTTTTTTTCACTCTTAAACAATTAAACAAATATTTTGACTCCGTGTCTTTGTTTTGTATATTAAATGAAATAAAATTAAATGAAATTCTTACAAAGTATAAAATAAAAGAAAGGAAAATAAAGAATTGACGATGATCGGCTGTTCTTTTTTTTATTGTGGGACCTCTAATACCTTCTTTTGGTCACGCCACTTCAAGGTTGCTTGGTTGCCCTTCTTGTTGAAACGCACTGAAACGCACTGACGTTTGATAAAGAATGCCCTGTAATGCTTCTTCCCCTTCAGCGATATTCCTTGGAAGGGGTCACTCGGGACTTTGGGTTTTTTTTGGTGACGGATTGAAGTTACAGACTTATGCTGGATCCCAGTAGATGGCAGGGTATTTCCAATGGCCAGTTTGGAGATATCGGGAAGTTCTTTTTTGTCCTTGGTGGGAATCAAGGTGGCAGTAGTAATTGTGTCTTTTGCAACGGCAGTTGGCGGCTTCATCACTACCTTTCGTTTGGTGCTCACGGACGGTTCTGTAATCGTTGAAGGGGGCGTAATCTTACGCTTGCGGTTGACGACAGAGCTGCATTTCTTGTCGGTGGACGAAACGGCCGAATCTCAGGTGGCGGCGGCGGTTGGCTTGACCTCGTTCATTGACATATGGTTGCCCTCCAGTATATTGGCTCTGGTTCGGTTTCCAGATGATGTAGCGTCCTTCTTCAGCGGAATAGGGACGGCCCATTTTTCCTCTGCCTCTTGGCGATGACGGCGCACTTCAGCCATCTGTGATGCCATGGGTTGAGGCGGCTTTATCGGCAAGATCTTGGTGTCGTCGTTGGTCGTGGTGGTTATACGGCTGATCCGTTTTTTTTGCTTGATTTCGAACACAACTGGTGACTTAGCTCGGACGGGTGGTACCACTTTCGTCGGTATTGTCCGATGACGTTCGCATGGAGCATAGTCTTTACCCCGTTTCAGGGACTTGTCATCGGTGACTGGTGTGCGCTGTCTATGGCGAGCTACTGACCTGCTACTTTTTTCGGCGTGTCTACCTGTTCGAGGGCTGCAGCGAGCCGTTTTGCGGTATGGCTCATTTTCGGGATGTCCTTCCATCGCGTTTGGCTCGCTTCCGGTCTTCTCAGGTAAGAGTTGATTGCAGGAGTGTGATTGAATCTCGGCGATCACTTGTGTTTGGTGGTTGGTGCGGCGGACAGGGTTGTTTTTTCGCTTGATTTATCGGTGGTGGTGTGCACACGTTGGCGGCTAGTGGTTGACTGTTGATCTGACGGTCGAATGGCCTTTTTATTATGCTTATTTTGGGTTGAAGCAACCGCGAATCATAATCATCAGAATGAAATCCTTTCAAGTCTTTGACATGGGCTCGGGTTGTTTCGTGTTTCTGTTTTTTGTCTCCTTTCTTACGGAGTAGTAGGATGACAGGTGATATGAATTTCATGACCTCGTACGGGCCTTCGTAGCGTGGTGCTAATTTCTCAGCGAAATAATTTATGCCGGAAGATAAAACTCTAGTTTTCTTGTATACCTGTTCGCCGATGCCCGGCCGCCAGGGTCTTCGTCGTAAATTATAATATTTTGCTTGTGTCTGGCTTGATTTTGCCAAGTTAATTTTTACTAACTCATATAGCAAACGCATTCGCTCTTTTCTGAAATTGATTTCTTCTAGTGGAGCATTGGGCAACGGCGTGGCTGGTAATTCATTTGGGCCTCTCAGCTCTCGGCCAAAATTTAAAACTGCGGGAGTGAATCCAGTGGAGTCGTGACGACTAGTGTTAATCGCGAAGGTTAGCTCAGCGATGTGCTCGTCCCAGTTGCGCTGGTTTTCCTGTATATATTGCGCGATCATGGTTTTTAGCACTCTATTCACCCTTTCTGTGGGATTTTCTTGTGGCGTATACGGCGCAGTCAGACGTTGTTTGATCCCTAGATCCTCCAAGAATTTCTTAAATTGGAGACTCGTGAATTGTGCACCATTATCCGACAGGAAGACTCGAGGTACACCAAAGCGAGTTACTGTTCGTTCTCGTACGGCTTGTATCAACCCTGGAGTGGTGGCGGACCGCAATGGGACAGCTTCGACCCATTTGGAGAACTTATTCGTCATCACCAATAAAGAAGTATGACCCTTCATAGAACGGGGCAACGGACCTATGAAGTCCGCGCATACTGTTTCCCAAGTTCCTTCGGCGGGGGTTGTGTACATCAAACCACTAGGCTTCTGTTGCGGTGTTTTAAATCTGCTGCATGTCTGGCATTTCCTTATATATTTACTAATGTCTCGAAGCATACCGGGCCAGTAATAATTTTTGGCCATTCGCGAGGTTGTCTTGGCGATTCCCTGGTGCCCGGCTGTAGGGACATCGTGGTTTTCGTAGATCAATCGGCTTTGGTCAGCTAGTGGCACACATGACTTCCAATCGTATTCGTGCGGACTAGCCAATGGTTGAGCGTTATATTCGGGACAGTTGCTCGGGTCTCTCTCTAATTGTCTCCTTTTCTTTTCAATCCAATCAGGATTGGCGTCCCTAGATGCGGCAATTCTATCTAATTTGGTAATCGGTAGGGGGTCTCTTGATAAAGCGTCGGCGACGACATTCATGGCTCCTTTCCTATAGTGTATTTCAAAGTCGTACTGTTGCATCTCCAAAGCCCAACGTGCTAAACGGCCGGATGGATTTTCAAGAGAATGCAACCATTTTAAAGAATGATGATCCGTAATTACATTAAAGTGGTAGCCTTCAAGATAAGGGCGCATCTTCCTAATTCCCCATAATATTGCTAGGCAATCCTTTTCTGTTACCGCGTATTTTTGCTCCAAGTCTGTCAAAGTACGACTCGCGTAAGCAATCACCTTCTCGTGACCATCTTTGGTTTGAGTTAACACCACTCCTAAACCGAATTGGCTAGCACCGGTCTGAAGCGTAAACGGCAAGTCAAAATCAGGACAGGCTAGAACGGGTGCTTCAGTAAGCTTTGATTTAAGGAGGTTGAATGCTGACTGCTGATCCGGGCTCCATTTCCATTTAACGTTCTTTTTTAGAAGAGTAGTTAACGGCGCAGCCACCGTAGAAAAATCCTGAATAAAACGGCGGTACCACGAGCAAATTCCTAAAATACGGCGGAGCTCCCGGATATTGGACGGGGCGCTTAAATTTTGGACAGCTGCCACGGGGTCAGTGTGAATACCATCTTTGCTAATCACGTGTCCTAAATATTTCAGACTATCTCGACAAAAGTTGCATTTTTCCACGTTTATCTTTAAATTAGCGGCGCGGAGTTTGTAGAATACTTCTTTAAGGTGCCCGAGGTGTTCTTCAAAAGTGCTGCTGATGATTATGATTTCATATAGGTAAACGAAGACATGGTCGAAGGTACTTGGATCAAAAATAGCATCCATTGCTCTTTGAAATGTCGCTCCGGCTGAGTGCAGACCACAAGGCATCACGTTCCACTCAAATAGCCCCCTTCCGGGGACTGTGAAGGCGGTAAACTGCCGGCATTTATCGTCTCACGCGATCTGCCAATACCCCTGCTTCAGATCAATAGTGGTTATGAACTTTGCTCCTCGTAGCTTGTCTAATATAGAATTTATATACGGCAAAGGGTATGCATCTTTAATGGACAAATCATTGAGCTGACGGTAATCGATGCATACTCTCCACGAGCCTCCCTTCTTGCGCACTAACACGACAGGCGAACTGTACGGACTTTTAGACGGTTTGATTTTGCCTGTTCTCAAAAGATCATCCACTTGCTCGTCTATAACTTTCTGCATGGCAGGATTCCGGGGGTAGTATCTCTGTTTAAACGGTTGGTCTGATTTGAGTTGGATTTGATGAGGAGGGACTTTAGCGACTCCCTTGATTTCGTCGAATAAAGGTAATTCAGCAGCTAGGAATGTTTTCAAACTCTGGCTTTGATCAGGTGGCAAGTGTTCCTTGATTGAACACACGGTTTCATACTTTACATGTCTCGTGCCTTTCCTCCCAGTGATTTGTTTTCCTTCTACAAATACTTGGAGGCCTACTTTCCCCAGTATGTCCATACCGAATATGGCATCTTCGTCCAACCCTGGCATGTAGGTCACTTCTCCGGTGACGGGCGTCTCGCCTAAATAAAAAGTTACTGTGTAGTGTTCCGAAGTGACAACTGGATTTCCGTTGGCCATGTGAATAGCCCTTTCGTTATCCCGCATAGGTATCTCCAATAACTTAAATTCCTGCCTTAAGGCATCTCCCACGAACGTCTTCGTGGAGCCGGTATGGACTAAAGCCTGGAATACCTGTTCGTTAAGTTTGATTGGGACAAACAATCGTGGATCTAACGCTGGCGGAGTGTTCTTTACGGCAACGGGTGTCCGTTGGCAATTGCAATCTTTGGTTAGCACTCCATCTAGGCCACAGAAAGAACAAAATAGCCGAAACGGTCGACGGCAGCTTTCTTTCTGATGTCCTCGCTGCTTACAATTCCAGCAGTGTGTTGATCGGTCGTACGGTGGCATGGCGGCTGGAAGTGCTCTGTTCAAAGGAACGGGCGATGAGTGTTAGGGACCAGAAGCGGGGCGGTGGTAAGTATTATTACCTCTTATCGCTGGGACGTTGCTGGGGAGCCCTATGAGGAGGGACGGACTGACTGAAGTTGGCCGCAGGGCGGTAGTTTCGCTCGTCGTTTCTTATTGCCTTGAATTCCTCAGTTAGGATAATCAACTCGTCTAACGTCCTGAAGTCTCCGCGTCACACGTAGTATCGGTATTCGGGTCGGAGATTTTCGTATATTCTATCTATAAGGTCAGCTGCGGTTAGACGGGGATGCTGGCGGATCAGATACTGAGCCGCCATTATAAAATCCTTAGCTCACTTTCGGGGGCCTTGGCGTTTTCTGAAAATTTCATCTTCGAGGCGAAATACGTACCGTGCTGGTAAAAAGTGTTGCAGAAACAGGCTGCGAAATTCTTCCCATGATGAGGAGCTGTTCCTTTTAATTCGTAGCCACTCCAATGCTGTTCCGCGGAATATTTCTGGGAGCGGTCTAAGCATATCGTTCGGCGGTATGTTGTAGCAACTGGTTAGTTCTTCTATCCTCTCCAAAAATTCTAGGGGGTTCCCAGTGGAATCGAACCTCAATCCCCATTTACGGACCATGTTCATAACTTCGGCCTCGTAACTTAAAGTGAGACGGGTAGACGGTTGTGGGCGAAGTTCTGGTCTTGGCGGCGGTATTGGAGCGGTAGTAGTCTGGTTGTAGGAGCAAGATGGAAGATTTAATCCAGTGTATGGCTGATATATCGGTGCTGGTACAGATAATGGTTTTCTAAATTCAGGAACGTTCAATAATAATGGTGTCCTGGGTGGCGGCGGTGGAATGGGGATATCAATTTGACTCGTAAACGGCTGTTTGCTGGCGGGCTGTTCTTCGTCAGTGGGTTCAGCATTATTTCTTTCTTCTATAATGCCTTCCCATTCCTCGCACAGGTTCTGGGTAGATTTATGCGTCCGGAGCTCTTTAAAGTGTTGACTTAGCCTTTTCCGGAGCACTTGCATATTGCCACTTGTGTCCAAATTTCTAGCATTTAGGACTTCGATGAGCTCAGGTTTGCAATATGGGTTGTATTCGCTCATCGGAGGTTCCTCGGAGTCGGACATGTTGAGGCTGGTCGGTACGGATCTGGTTCTGGTTAATGCGGTTGTAGTTCGGTGGAACTTTTTGAAGGGTCTCAGGTAATTCGGCGGTCGGGATACGGATAAATCTTTCAGGGCTTATCAGAATAAAACGGAAAACGGCGGTCGGTGTTGCCTTGAAAGATTTCAGGTTGGTCGGCGGTCGGAGTTCGGTTGATCCTTCAAAGGTCCCTGCTCGGGCGCCAATTTGTGATGCTTTTCTTCGTGGCTGAGGTAAGCTCACAGGTGTCCAGGGTTCTTCCCAAAGAACCAACGAAACTTGGGCTTGGAGGGTCTTTAACTCCGAATGAAATAGTTTAATTTCCTTTGATTAATTTAATTTTCATTAATTTTTATTTGGTCGAAATTTATAACAGGGTATTTCATATAACTTGGTTAACAATAGTCTGTCTCTTAAGATAAAATAACACTGTATTTCATATAATACAATATTTTGTTATCCTATATAACTAACATGGTATTTCATATAATGTGACCCCAGCACGCAACCTGGGGAACGAAACGGTCGGAAGCTCTCGGAGGAGAACCTTGTCCAGTGAACTTCTTGAAGAGGAGTCCAAGGGAACAAAACGGGAACAAACTCACGGAAGAGAACCTTGTCCAACGAGCTGCTTGAAGAGGAGCCCGAAGGAACGAAGCGGTCGGGGATTCTAAAAGAAAACCCTTGTCCTTAGCACACAACCTAAGGAACAAAGCGGGTGGAACTCACTGAAGAGAACCTGTCCAATGAGCTGCTTGAAGAGGAGCTCAGAGGAACAAAACGGGGTCGGGGATCCTTATCGGAAGCCCTATGTCCCTAGAAATCAACCTAGGGAACAAAGCGGTCGGAACTCACGGAGGAGAACCTTGTCCAGTGAACTTCTTGAAGAGGAGTCCAAAGGAACGAAGCGGTCGGGAATCTGTATAGAGACCCTTGTCCCTAGCACACAAACTAAGGAACAAAGCGGGCGGAACTCACGGAGGAGAACCTTGTCCAACGAGCTGCTCGAAGAGGAGCCCGAAGGAACGAAGCGGTCGGGGATTCTAAAAGAAAACGCTTGTCCTTAGCACACAACCTAAGGAACAAAGCGGGTGGAACTCACTGAAGAGAACCTGTCCAATGAGCTGCTTGAAGAGGAGCTCAGAGGAACAAAACGAGGTCGGGGGATCTTACAAATAATACTTAATAATACCAAATACTAAAATAAAAATCTCTGTTATATCTAATGCCCTACAATTTTATAAAAAAAGTTAGATTGGCTTCTCAACTGAGTAAACTCTGCTAAGCAATGCCTATCTGTCACCGAACACCCTATAAAAAAGGCTTTTGTTGCGGCCGATCTTTGATTCTCTATACACTAGATTGGTTTGGTACCCACACTTGGACGAGAAAGAAAGACCATTTTGTTGTTTTCTTTACCTCGCCTTATAACATCTGCGGCTCTAACATAGTGTGAACTATGAAAATTAAATATTAAATTTGTAGGAGTATTTCTAAACTAAACTGGTAAACTAGTGACTGCTAAACTATTGACGTACGCTATGCATGGGATCGTATAGCTTAACGATTAAGGGGCCTGCAGGAGTCGTATATAGTTGCACAGTAAATTGTGCTTTTATGATTAGGGTATATGTATACTGTATAACTATAATAATATGATTAAATTTATATGTAGGAATTGTAACGCTTCGTTACAGTATATTATTGAAATTTATAAATAATGTACATATATGTTTTTATATATTTTCTAGATATTATTCATGATTTAATTCCAGAATTGTCAAATTATATTTATATATACGAATTTTAATTAGTATGGAAAATCTGAAGATTTAAATATATTTAATACTTTTTTATTTTGTTTGATTCTCTTTACATTATCTCTTGTACATTTTGTATGTTTTAGTTGATTTTGTTGTTAGATTTTTGGATTTGACATAAATACATATAGTTTTCATATTATATTTATACATAGAAATCAAAAATATAAATCCATTGATTGAAGCTATCTTACTGGGTATTTTTGTAATGTAGAAAATAAGAGAAATCTAATTGCGATTGTTTTATTATTATTATTATGATTTTTTTTCCTTTTTTTGCAAAGATCATTTCATTTTAACTTTTTTTTTTTTATTTCTTGTTTATGGACCTTTCTCTTGTTTGTTTCGACAGTTATCTTATTATTCTGAGTGACAATGTGGTCATTAAATTTTAGTGCCAATTTATTTCGTCTATCGTCCATTTCATAGATTATTTCGTTAGGGTCATAACTAGAAGGATCTTTACGTGACTGATTAAGTTTGCTTATATATAACTCTGTTTTCGGTTTAGAGATTGATTATGTATTATTTTAGATAGATGTTCATAATTTTGTTTATGCTGCTGTAGATATTCTTGCTCTGTATTAAAATCTAGTTTAGATGGAAATGGTTGCTTTGTACGTATATGTCCTGAAAGAAGCTCGAAAGGAGATAATTTTGTTGTAGAATGTATGGAATTGTTGTATGTTAGTACAGCATCGTCAGCGACTTCTTCAATAGTGGCATTTTTCCTTTGAGACTTTATAATGCGAATAAGTTCCGTCAGGATTGAATGAAAACGCTCAACTGGAGAATTGCCAATTGAAGTTTTTGCACATATGTTATGGAAATCAATATCATAGAGCTCTAAAAATTCTCTAAATAGAGTACATACTACATACAAACTCACTTCCGTTAGCGGACACTACTTTTTTTGGAATACCATGATGTGAAAAATAATGTCGTAGGAACTTAGTTAGATTGACACTAGTTCTTGCAGTTAATGCGTATACACTCGCAAATTTACTAAACTTGTCAATTATAGTAAGGAAATAAGTTTTGTGAACCGAGTAGATATAAATGTGAATTATTTCGAGTGGTTTCGATGGAGTTACAGTAAGCTCAAACTTAAGTTTTTCCCTATTACGGTCGTATTTGTACCTGTGGCAAATATCGCAGTTATTAACAATCTTTGAAATAATATGTTTCATTGTAGGAAAATAAATATCTCTTTTTGAGTGATTCAAACATTCTGTTATGCCTCGGTGATGGGAATTTTCATGGTAGTCTCGAATTATCTTTTCTTGTTCATCCCTCAGCGTTATATATCCTTGAGTAATACTGTGGACCTCACCAACTTTATACGTGATCGATGGAAGAATTTCGTAAAAACTGATTGGATTACTCCAAAAATATCGTCATCTGTTAAAATAGCCATTTGTCTCTTTGTATTAAGGTGTTGTTTTAGAATTGAAATAACAACGCTTTCATCAGTAGGATTACAATGCTCGACAATGTATCTCTTTTTCCTTTTGAAAAGAATTTGTAATTTAGAATATATTTCCGATTTTGAAGGATTTCGCCTTACAATAATTTGGTGTGAAAACTCATTAATTGCACGTTCGGATATTGGAATACCAGTATTTAAATTTTCCTGTGCTGAATGAATAGTTGATGCATTCGAAGAAGGATCGACGTTATTTTGCATCGAAATCGTTTCTAAATTCACGGGACCTGTTTCATTAATGTTTACTTCAATACGTGAAAGGGCATCGGTATTTAAGTTTTTTAAACCCTTTTTAATGACAACTTCATAATCATATTCCTCTAGACGCAACCTCCAACGAACAAGCTTTGAGCAATGATCTTTGATTGAGAAAAGCCAGGTGAGAGGTTTGTGGTCAGTAACTATTTTAAATCTTCTGCCATACAAATATGGCCGAAAGTACTTTGTCGCCCAAACGTTACCCAAAAGCTCTTTCTCAATTGTGCTATAATGTTGTTCGCTTTTTGATAGCGTCCGACTTGCAAAACAAATCGGCCTATCGGAACCTAAAGGTCCTTGAGAAAGCACTGCACCTACAGCAACGTTACTAGCATCTGTAGTAATGATGAAAGGTTTGTGAAAGTCCGGATGTTGAAGGATTGGATCATTACAAAGAAGATGTTTGCAGTGTTCAAAACAACATATAAACCTGGAATCCAGAACTATTTTATTTCCTTTTCGAAGACACTCCGTCAAAGGTTTCGTGAGGTTAGCGAAATCCTTTATAAATTTCCTGTAATAACCTAGGAGCCCAAGGAAAGATTTTATTTGATTCTGTGTGGTCGGGATTGGAAATTTCGTAACTGCACTTATTTTATCCGGATTTGGTTTGATTCCATCATGCGTAACGACATGGCCTAAGAACGATACTTCCTTACGTAAAAACTCAGACTTATTAGTTTGAATTTTAAAGTTTGCTTCTTTCAGTTTTTGGAATACAGCATTTAGACTTTCTATATGTTCCTGTAGTGAGGTGGAATACACTATAATGTCATCCATGTACACTAAACAGATTTTGCTTTGAAGTTCCCTTAAAACATTGTCCATAACACGCTGAAAGGTGGAAGGAGCGTTTCTGAGGCCGAAAGGCATTCGGACAAACTCATAATGACCGTTTTCAACTGAGAACGCTGTTTTAGAAATGTCTTCATTTTTGATTTCAGTCCAGCTATCAGTATATTTAGTCTCTCACACTTACAAGATGTCACTAAACAATAGCAATAATGATATTTATCAAAATATCCCAACTCCAAACGTACCAAACGTAAAGAATTTAGGAATCTGGCACTCACGCACAATAATTCACTTAAGATTCTATATTTAAACGCACATATGTGGGTAACATGTCACCAAATCAAATGTCTAAACGTCAATAGATATCAGACTGTTGCAGCATATCGTTCTGCAAAAGGCAGAGGGGGTGTATGTGTTTTATTCATGATCGAGTCAACAATCAGAGCGTTGTCGTAGAGACATTTAGTAATGAGACCCATAGCTATATAACACTGCAAATTAAAACATATACAACAGCACTATACTTGCATGTTTTTATAATCCACCTATTAATTCCTTGGACATGTATGATCGATTTATTGCAATATTTGAACCGTTAATGCAAAAGTATTCGAATAACAACAATATAAAATTGTTGGTGACTTTAATGTTAATGTAAAGGATAATACGAGTTCGTTTTCTACTAATTATAAGAATATCTTACATAGAAATAGTTTCTTTATATATAATGAATCGACTATTACTCGACCTGCTTCCAAAGCTACACTTGATCATATAATTGGAAATAATAGGTTTGTTCAGTGACAAAATAGTTAGATTAGAACAGAACAGAATAGAACAGAACAGCACAGATTCGTGGTAAACGTCAGAACAAGTTAGAACAGGAAATCTGTTCTAAGTTGTTCGACCTAAAAAGCTAGTACAGAAAATCCTGTTCGAAACTGTTCCAAAGTGTTCTAGACAGCCTCACTGAACAGCAAACCAGAACAGTTTAGAACAGAAAATTCCTCACTGAACAGCAAAAAGTTGTACTTTTCTGTTCGAAACTGTTCTAAACTGTTCCGAACAGCCTCGCTGAACAAACCTAATACTAACATTGAAATAGTGATTAACCACCCTGATGAACATTTTTCGGATCATAATATGATACTCTGTGAGCTTATAGGAATATTATACTCTGTCCAACAAAAATTGGCAGTGTAGGCAAGAAAGGACGTTTGCCTCTCATTCTGGCTATAGTGGATTGCATAAATCTGTCCTTCATTAAAGCTTTCACAGGGTTGTCGTAGTGTACAAGATAGCACTCATCATTAAAATCTTTTTCTTAAAGCTCGAAAATCAAAAGCACCTTAACAGAAACTCAAGGAAAAAAAGCTGAACGAATTAACAAATGGACACGTGTGACTCTGAATGCACATCAAGCAGCAGCCAATTGCCATTGGCTACAGCAATTCAGTGCACACTCAGATGTGCCTTGAATAGGACGTTGGGTCTGTGTCAGATGCTATTGGAAATTCACGGGCGGGCAAAAACTTTTTGTGGAGGAGTTATTTCAATTTAATATGGAGTAAAAATATGGCACGCTACTGATTTTGAAAAAGCTTTCCCATAAGACGTGTACTGCCTATTTTTGTTGGACAGAGTATAGTAAACCAACCGCCAACTAATGTTGTAATATGCAAGGAATATTTAGATTCTCAGTTCTATGAAAACTTATGAACGAATCCAATTGTTTTAGATAATGATCTGAATTGCAATGTAATGTATGATTCTTTTATAGAACAATTTAAAAATCGAATAGAAGATTTCACAAAAAGGACTAACAAAATAATGAGAAGCACTAAGAAAAATCTAAAACCTTGGTGTGATCATGAACTTGATTGTGCTTTAAACACCCAAAGATTTTGGTATAACAAATTAAAACGAAATAAAAGCAATAACCAATACAATACATATGAAATTGAAATTTTAAAGAGGGAATGTCGGTTTTGGAGTTATCAGGTTTATAATTTGAGGAGGAAGAAAAAATCTGATCTTTTTTGTTACCAAATTACAAAAGATCGAAGCAATATGGAAAGGAATAAAATTTGCATTAAATAACGGTGTAACCAAGCCACCTCCAAAGATTACTCTAAACATAGGTAACGATTTTGTTAATGTTGAAGAAACTATTGCAAATGAATTTAAACAATATCTTGTAGATGTGGAGAGAAAGATTGTCTAATCGTTTTAAAAATACCGTTTCACATCACTTCAACGTTGAATATCTTATTACTTTAAACGAGCTAATCTTGTATCCTATATAACGGGTGATTTTTTAAGAGGTTTAGAACTTTAAAAAAAAAAAAAAACACAAAAAATTCGAAAAAATGAATGAAATATTTATTTGAATCGATAGTTTGAACCTTGCAATTTAATGTTTAAAGATAATTTCATGCAAATGTTGACCGCGGCTGCGTCTCAGGTAGCCCATCCGCTGAGTCCAATTTTGGCATACTCTTTCACACATATCGGCCGGTATCTCACGAATGAATGCATGGATGTTGGCTTCCAGTGCGTCAATCGAAGCGGGCTTGTCCCTATAGACATTAGCCTTGACATACCCCCACAAAAAATAATCTAATGGTGTCAAATCGCACGATCTAGGCGGCCAATTGACCGGCCCGAAACTTGAAATTAACTGTTCACCAAACTCGCCTCGCAATTGCGCCATTGTTTCGCGTGCTGTGTGGCATGTGGCACCGTCTTGTTGAAACCACATATCATGCAAGTCAAGAACTTCCATTTCGGGCAAAAAAAAGTTTGTTATCATCGCTCGGTAGCGTTCACCATTGACAGTAACGCTGCGATTCGCATCATCTTTGAAGAAATAGGCCCAATAATGCCGCCGGCCCATAAACCGCACCAAACAGTGGCTTTTTCGGGATGCATTGGTAGCTGTTGCAATGCTTCTGGCTGATCTTCACTCCAAATGCGGCAATTTTGCTTATTTACGTACCCATTCAACCAAAAATGAGCCTCATCGCTGAACACAAGCAGCGCGCGATGAACATTTCGAACCGAGCACGAATTTTGATAGTAAAATTCAATAATTTGCAAGCGTTGTTCATTTGTAAGACGATCCATGGTTAAATTGCAATATATGTTGTTTTGAACACTGCAAACATCTTCTTTGTAATGATCCAATCCTTCAACATCCGGACTTTCACAAACCTTTCATCATTACTACAGATGCTATTGCAAACCAAACTGAAGCTGTTTGACAGTGACACAAGGTACTAAACACACGTCAGCTGTCAAAACCAGTGTTGCCAAAACCAAACCAGCTTAAAAATCAGCCTTTATATATATATTTGGTTTCTGGAAAATAGCTCTAACGATTTTGATGAAATTTTCAAAAAAATTAAAAAAAATTTGTCTGTCAAATCCGTCCACTTTTTTATTTCATAATTTCTCGGAAATCCCTCTATTTCTTGGAGATGACTCAAATGATTTGGATGAAACTCTCAGAGTTTATTCTTTTTTGCAGGAGAAAAATTAAAAAATATATTTAGTAACATCCGCCCATTGCCACACCCACTTTTATCATATTTTGGTTTCTCAGAAACCGCTCTAACGATTTGGACGAAATTTTCACATTTTGCTCTAATGCACGAGAAAAAAATTAAAAAGATTTTGTCTGTCAAATCCGGCCCACCACTACGCCCACTATTTTATTTCATAATTTCTCGGAAATCCCTCTATTTCTTGGAGATGAAATTCACAGATCTTGTTCTTTTGTGCAAGAGAAAAATTAAAAAAAAATTGTTTTAGTACAATCCGCCTATTGCCACGCCCACTTCTATCATATCTTGGTTTCTCGAAAACGGCTCTAACGGTTTCGATGAAACTATCAGAATTTATTTTTATAAGCAAGGAAATAAAATTAAAAATATTGTAATCAAGATCCGCCCACTGCCACGCCCACTTTTATAATTTCTTGGTTTCTCGGAAAAGGCTCTAACGATTTGGATGAAAATTTCGGTTTTTTTAGCCGAGTAAGAAAAAAATTTAAATATGTCATAATTTAGATCCGCCCACAAACACGCCTACTTTTCTTACTATTTTTTAGTTTCTCGGAAAAGACTTACGATTTGGATCGAATTTTTCAGAGTTTACTTTTATGAACGAGAAAAAAATAAAAAGTACCCATTATTTAGGAAAATCCGCCCACATTTATGATTTCTTTGTTTCTCTGAAACGGCTCTAAGGATTTGGTCGGAATGTCAAAAGTTTGTTTCCGTGGGCGAGCAAAAATTATGAAATTGGTTTCATTAAAATCCACCCGCTAGAACGCCCATTCTTATCATTTATTGGTTTTTCGGAAACGGCTCTAATAATTTGAATGCAAATTTCAGAGTTTGGTTTGATGAGCAAGAATAAAATTTTCAAAAAGTTTTAAGTTAGATCCGCCCACTACCTCGTCCACTCTTCATATTTCCAAGCGACTCAAACAATTTTAATGAAATTTTCCGAGTTTATTTTTATGAACGAAGAAGAAATGAAAAAGTTTGATTTAGGAAAATCCACCCACTGCCACTTTTCTCATTTATTGGCGGTATATCAGAAACTGCTTTCACGGTAATGAACTATTTTAACTAATGAACGATTTTTAAAACAATATTTAATAAAAGCCGGCCACTGCAACGCCCAATTGTCTTATTTCATGGTTTCTCGTTAACGGATCTATTTCTCGGATACAAATCAAATAATTCCTGAATCCTGCCCCTTTAATTTTTTCTTGGTTTTTGGGAAACGGCTTAACCTAACGATACTGAAGAATTTTTCAGAGTTTTTTCTCATGAGCGGGACAAAATTTAGAAATTAGTGTTAGTAAAATCCACTCAGGTTTCGCTAATATTCTTCGTTAAAAGTATATTTAACAAAGTTTTTTTTATGAAAAACCGAAATGATCAACTGATAATAAACTTTGTTTCTAATTGTCTGATCTTCAAGGTTATGATGAAATTTGAGGCTACATATAAAAATTGTTATGTAAGGCCTAAGGACCATTTGTTATTAATTTGATTTTATTTTTAAAAATGCAAAAAATGATAAGAAATTTTCAGATTTTGCGAAAAATTATATAAGTGGGTTTTGTAAAGATTTATGCTCATACACATATTTTTGCTATTCCTCCACTCCCAAAGTATGAAAATGTGTTGTTGGCTCATATAAGGGGGCGTACATTAAAAGCTGCAAAATTGATCCTTCAAAACAATCATGATTTCGCCTTTACCACATACTTTTATATAGTTTGACACCTAGCCTGACACTTGAACTTTAAATATATTAACCTTCACGATTAGAAAAAAAGTTTTATAAAAATTTATGAAATTCTACTTAATCGATCAAAATGGTAATTTTGATAATTTTAAACCATCATCCCCCAAAATTTCAATCCCTCTCCTTAATAAGATAAAAATCAGAAAACCTTTAAATATAAATGTCCACTGTAGTGACGGCAGTACCTACAACATTAAAATTTAACGCTTTTTTGTTAAGAGTTTCGTGCGAGCGTATATCCGTATATTTTTGTAAACTTTTCCCACCAAAACTGGCTCAGGCCGTAACTAAGATGTTAAGTGCCCCATGCACTTTTCCGGTGCCAACGCAATGAAAAATAAAAAGACAACACATTTTCATTACAGAACTCTTTGTTTATTTTTCATAAAAATTGAATTTTCTTTCATTACCCACATTTTACATTTCAACGCGTAAATTTTCCTACGGTAAGTTACAACTTTTCCATGTCAAATTTCTAAGATCCCGAGCAAAGCTCGGTCTCACAGGTACTAATCTAATAAGTGAGCTAGTTTTGACACCTACAAATACGACTGAAGTTATATCAGTTATTAAGGACTTGAAAAATACTCAGTCAAAAGGATATGATGACCTAGAAACTGTTATTGTTAGTTATTGCTAGTTTATCACCATTGCTTACAACATTAATAAATAAATCTTTTGATGAAGGTACATTTCCTGATAAGTTAAATATTGCAAAAATTATGATCAAAAACGGATAAGGCCAACTACCGGCCTATAGCTATAACATCAGTTTTTTCTAAGATTTTGGAAAAAATATTTAAAAATCGACTCCAAATACATCTTCAAGATAAGCAAATACTCTGTGATGAACAATATGGTTTCCGGCATCAATCAAATACATCCATCGCTCTTTATGATCTTTGTACAGTCATCCAAAAATACTTGTCTAAAAAGAGATAAGTATCAGCAATTTTCATCGACCTAGAAAAAGTTTTTGATTCTGTCAATACACCAATTATGATTAGTAAACTAAGGTTGATCGGTTTTGATAACAAGGCAATTAAATGAAGCAAATCGTTCTTAGAAAACCGCAAACAATATGTAAACATCAACGGAAATAGTTCTGATATCCAAGAATTGATTTTTGGGGTACCACAAGGTTGTATTTGGGTACCATTATTTTTTATTATCTACATAAATGATCTCGTCAGAATTTCATTACATGGACGTTTTTTTCTTTTCGCGGATGACATTGGCTTAGTTATTGAATCATCATCTGAAAAAGATCTAGAAGAAAAAATGCAGCAGGACCTGTTTCAAATCAGTAATTGGGTAGACCAAAACAAAATATGTTTCAATGTCAATAAAACAAAATATTTAGTTTTTTATCCAAATTCCAACATAAATATATGTCATAAAACCAGCCCCATTGGAAGAGTCACAGATTTCGTGTATCTTTGAGTTCATATTGATCAAGGCCTTAAGTTTAAAACTCACACTGACATTCTGGAGCGGAGACTATCGATGATTGCTGGAGTATTCAGAAGAATTTCAAGTTTCCTCGATGCCTATTCCCGAAGAACAACTTTTTAGTCCTTGTTCCACATTGTTCTCATGTATGGCGGAGCTACAAGTAATAAAGCAATACAAAATCTTTTTCGGCATCCAACAAGAGAAAGAACAAAATACATTCACGAAACTCACAATATCCTACGTCTATGAACATAAACTTAAACATCACGCACAACATAATTATGAATCAGATACATACTTGTCCTTAACAGAAATATCCATCAACACAACATTAGAGGGGCCAATCGTATCCACGTTTCATCTGATAAAACTTCGTTAATTATACATCAATCGATTACAAACTATAATAATTTACCTTCTTATTTCAAAACATTAAACAAAAAGCTATTTAGTAAGAAAACTAAAATTTTCAATAAAAATAAATTCATTAATTCTTAACTAAGATATAGTAAATATGTATATTTTTATATATTTATTTGCGAGAGCGTTTCTTTTTTCCTATTTTTTTCTTTTTTTTATCTTGAAATTAATTGGAAGTTTTTTTTCTCTTTTCAAATATCACTTTTTGTACCGCTCCACAGTTCTTATAAATGAATTTTATACATGTTAAATTTAATTTATTTTTATTTTTTTATATTATTATATTATAATGTACTGCCCTTCATCGAGATCCAATCTCTATGGGCTATATTTTTGAAATAATAAATAAATAAATAAAGTCAGTGCTACAAGCTTCGGGGGGTTTGGCAGCGGCAGTAGTAGTATATTCGGTGGGGGGAAGCAGCAGCAGGAGTTCGAGGAGACCAGGGCCCTATTGCACCAACAACTTATCACTAATCACTTAGCAAATATCATGAATCTTGATACAATTTTCTTGCGGTGGGATGACATAATTTCTCCGGACATAATGTGCATGGATCGTATGTCCGACTTAAGGCCCATGGACATTATATCCGCAGAAATTATGTCATCGCACCGCCAGAAAATCGTATCATAATTCATGATATTTGCTATAAAAGCTGTTGGTGCAATAGGGCCCAGGACAGCCCTTCCCAAAGAGTAATGACAACAATCGCTTTTCAGAGCATTGTTTTAAATGTTGGGCCACAAAGGACTGCAAAGAAGAAAAAAAGTGCTTTAAATTTAATCGCAGAGACCACATGTCAAATACGTATATAAAAAATGCAGGTTATGTACGAAAAGAAACTTACTCAATATCGGTGTCAAATGTAAAAGTATTTTAATCAATAGTGTTTCTTTCCAAGCTTTGATTGGAACAGGTGCTCAAATGTCTCTTTCTAGAGACGAAGCATTTAAAAAGCTGGGTAAAATGCCGCTTCAGAAAACCAAAATAAAACTTGTAGGTTTGGAATCAGCAAAGTCGGAATCGATTGTAAGTTTTGATGGACACGTATCCAATCTCCCGTGTTTGTAGTTAATAAATCACCTAAAATCTATATATAGGTTTCCAAGCTATTATTGGAAGCGACATCATTTCTCAAGTTTAGGTCATTTTTGATAAAAAACATTCTACGAATTGGAAGCTGAAAATTTCGTAATACAAGTCTCTGTCGGCGAAAGTTCGGAAAAAGACGTCGCTTTTAAATGTGTCGAAGATGTACATCGCCGAATAGAAAATATTAACCCGATCAAAAAGAAAAAATGTCGGATTGAACTGAACATAACGCTGGAAGATGAGATCCCAGTCTTTACAGCACCTCGTCGTAAAAAAGTGAAAAGCAGGTGCTCACGCAGCAAGTAGAAACTTGGCTAAATGATTGAGCCATACGCTATTCAAACTTACGTTATAATAGTCGTTTTGTTATCGTAAAAACGAAAAATGGATCATCTAGAGTCTGTATGGATTTTAGAAAACTATAAGATACAGTTTTCCATTTCCACTCATTGACGTCGTTTTAAATAATTTGTCAGATGCAGCAGTTTTCACAACATTAGATCTTAAGAATGGTTACTTTTATGTACATGTCGCAGAGTCAATCAAAAAGTACACAGCCTTTGGTACTGATGATGGATTATTCGAATTTAATCTTACATAGTTTGGACCTACAGGAGCAGTGTTTGTTCGGTACATCCAAATTATATTCCGAGTCCTAGCGAGTAAGAAAATTTTAGAAGGCGATCTTATCATTTGGGCGGATAACGAGGAGGAGAATTAAAGAAAACTTGACATGGTTTTGGAACTTGTAGCCGAGTTTAATCATCTTTTTAACTGGTCAAAATGTACATTTTTGCAGGGACAAGTTGAGTTTTTTGTTATCGAGAGAGGCACAGTTCACCCATCCGCAGAGAAAACAAAAGTCATGGAACATTTCCCCTAGCCGAAAAGAGTGAAGGATGTTCAAGCGTTTCTTGGCCTTAGTGGATTCTTACGGCGATTTATAAAGGGGCATTCGCTAATGGCTAGATCTCTTTCTGATTTGACGAGAAAAGATACTAAATTTGTTTTTGCTGCACCCCAGCGACAAGTATTTACAGTATTCAAAAATGCATTGACCAGTAATCCTCTTCTCGCCATCTACAGACAAGACGCCAAGACGGAGGTCCATATGGATGCCTGCCAGCTGGGCATAGGAGCCGTCCTATTGCAAGAAGATTATGACGGAAAACTGCACCCTGTATTTTACTTCACCAAGAAGAACTCTCCGATAGAAGAAAAAATGCATTCCCAAATCCTGGAAGTCTATGCTGTTTACAATGCCATGGAGCGATTTAGAGTCTACCTTTGGGGAAAAATGTTAAAGTCGTCACCGATTTCATCGCTTATCGGCAAACAGTTTCAAAGATGGATCTACCAAGCTCCATTGTATGTGGATTATATATTTAAAAATGTTTGATTATTCCGCAGAGCACTGGCCAGGTACGCGCATGCCGCATGTTGATACCTTAAGTAGATATCCAGTAATTTACGTGCTGCAGCCTGAACTCTAAGTGAGGTTAAAAAAAGAAGACGATTTTATAACATCCGTAAAAGAGATCCTAAAGCAGTTTTGTTATAAAGGGTGAGCTACTGTTCCACGCAGTATGAAACAAGAAATCATCAAAATGAAACATGAACAAGGTCATGTCGGAATTTCAAAAAAAAATTTACAAAATTCAAAGTTGCATAGACAGTTTGGTAACCTGCATTTTAGCCAACCGCAAAGCTTGAAAACAAGAAGGTTACATCGAACAGCCAAGTAAAGGGGACAAAACCTCGCCACACTTCTCTTGGATCGTATAGGCGCCACGCAGTATGAAAAAAGAAATCATCCAAATGAAACATGAACAAGGTCATTTCGGAATTTCAAAAACATTTGCCTTTCAGGAATTTTACATAGGAAAGCTGAGACTCAAAATTCAGAATTGCATAGACAGTTTGGTAACCTGCATTTTAGCCAACCGCAAAGCTTGAAAACAAGAAGGTTACACGGAACAGCTAAGTAAAGGGGATAAACCCTCGGCACTCTTCACTTGGATCATATAGGCCTCTTTGATATCACACAAAAGCAGTACAAATACGTTTTGACAGCAGTAGATGGGTTTTCTTAGTACACATGGATTTTCCCAACTAAAACTTTAGCAGCCAGATAAAGCATTAAGAATATTGAAAGAGCAACAACAAGTGTTTGGAAATCCTCGTCTTAATATCACCCAACCGCGGAAGTGCCTTTAACTCCAAATTATTTAAGACCTATTGTAAGGAGGAGAACATCGAACAAGTTTTAATTACAACAGGTATGCCACGAAGCAATGGTCAAATCACATAGTTTTGGAAGTACTTAAAAGGTTGTCCTTAGCTTCACCAGAAATTGAAATTTTAAAGAGGGAATGTCGGTTTTGGAGTTATCAGGTTTATAATTTGAGGAGAAAGAAAAAATCTGATCTTTTTTGTTACCAAATTACAAAAGATCGAAGCAATATGGAAAGGAATAAAATTTGCATTAAATAACGGTGTAACCAAGCCACCTCCAAAGATTACTCTAAACATAGGTAACGATTTTGTTAATGTTGAAGAAACTATTGCAAATGAATTTAAACAATATCTTGTAGATGTGGAGAGAAAGATTGTCTAATCGTTTTAAAAATACCGTTTCACATCACTTCAACGTTGAATATCTTATTACTTTAAACGAGCTAATCTTGTATCCTATATATATATATATTTGGTTTCTGGAAAACGGCTCTAACGATTTTGATGAAATTTTCAAAAAAATTTAAAAAAAATTGTCTGTCAAATCCGTCCACTTTTTTATTTCATAATTTCTCGGAAATCCCTCTATTTCTTGGAGATGACTCAAATGATTTGGATGAAACTCTCAGAGTTTATTCTTTTTTGCAGGAGAAAAATTAAAAAATATTTTTAGTAACATGCGCCCATTGCCACACCCACTTTTATCATATTTTGGTTTCTCAGAAACCGCTCTAACGATTTGGACGAAATTTTCACATTTTGCTCTAATGCACGAGAAAAAAATTAAAAAGATTTTGTCTGTCAAATCCGGCCCACCACTACGCCCACTATTTTATTTCATAATTTCTCGGAAATCCCTCTATTTCTTGGAGATGAAATTCACAGATCTTGTTCTTTTGTGCAAGAGAAAAATTAAAAAAAAATAGTTTTAGTACAATCCGCCTATTGCCACGCCCACTTCTATCATATCTTGGTTTCTCGAAAACGGCTCTAACGGTTTGGATGAAATTATCAGAATTTATTTTTATAAGCAAGGAAATAAAATTAAAAATATTGTAATCAAGATCCGCCCACTGCCACGCCCACTTTTATAATATCTTGGTTTCTCGGAAAAAGCTCTAACGATTTGGATGAAAATTTCGGTTTTTTTAGCCGAGTAAGAAAAAAATTTAAATATGTCATAATTTAGATCCGCCCACAAACACGCCTACTTTTCTTACTATTTTTTAGTTTCTCGGAAAAGACTTACGATTTGGATCGAATTTTTCAGAGTTTACTTTTATGAACGAGAAAAAAATAAAAAGTACCCATTATTTAGGAAAATCCGCCCAAATTTATGATTTCTTTGTTTCTCTGAAACGGCTCTAAGGATTTGGTCGGAATGTCAAAAGTTTGTTTCCGTGGGCGAGCAAAAATTATGAAATTGGTTTCATTAAAATCCACCCGCTAGAACGCCCATTCTTATCATTTATTGGTTTTTCGGAAACGGCTCTAATAATTTGAATGCAAATTTCAGAGTTTGGTTTGATGAGCAAGAATAAAATTTTCAAAAAGTTTTAAGTTAGATCCGCCCACTACCGCGTCCACTCTTCATATTTCCAAGTTTCTCGGAAGCGACTCAAACAATTTTAATGAAATTTTCCGAGTTTATTTTTATGAACGAAGAAGAAATGAAAAAGTTTGATTTAGGAAAATCCACCCACTGCCACTTTTCTCATTTATTGGCGGTATATCAGAAACTGCTTTCACGGTAATGAACTATTTTAACTAATGAACGATTTTTAAAACAATATTTAATAAAAGCCGGCCACTACAACGCCCAATTGTCTTATTTCATGGTTTCTCGTTAACGGATCTATTTCTCGGATACAAATCAAATAATTCCTGAATCCTGCCCCTTTAATTTTTTCTTGGTTTTTGGGAAACGGCTTAACCTAACGATACTGAAGAATTTTTCAGAGTTTTTTCTCATGAGCGGGACAAAATTTAGAAATTAGTGTTAGTAAAATCCACTCAGGTTTCGCTAATATTCTTCGTTAAAAGTATATTTAACAAAGTTTTTTTTATGAAAAACCGAAATGATCAACTGATAATAAACTTTGTTTCTAATTGTCTGATCTTCAAGGTTATGATGAAATTTGAGGCTACATATAAAAATTGTTATGTAAGGCCTAAGGACCATTTGTTATTAATTTGATTTTATTTTTAAAAATGCAAAAAATGATAAGAAATTTTCAGATTTTGCGAAAAATTATATAAGTGGGTTTTGTAAAGATTTATGCTCATACACATATTTTTGCTATTCCTCCACTCCCAAAGTATGAAAATGTGTTGTTGGCTCATATAAGGGGGCGTACATTAAAAGCTGCAAAATTGATCCTTCAAAACAATCATGATTTCGCCTTTACCACATACTTTTATATAGTTTGACACCTAGCCTGACACTTGAACTTTAAATATATTAACCTTCACGATTAGAAAAAAAGTTTTATAAAAATTTATGAAATTCTACTTAATCGATCAAAATGGTAATTTTGATAATTTTAAACCATCATCCCCCAAAATTTCAATCCCTCTCCTTAATAAGATAAAAATCAGAAAACCTTTAAATATAAATGTCCACTGTAGTGACGGCAGTACCTACAACATTAAAATTTAACGCTTTTTTGTTAAGAGTTTCGTGCGAGCGTATATCCGTATATTTTTGTAAACTTTTCCCACCAAAACTGGGTCAGGCCGTAACTAAGATGTTAAGTGCCCCATGCACTTTTCCGGTGCCAACGCAATGAAAAATAAAAAGACAACACATTTTCATTACAGAACTCTTTGTTTATTTTTCATAAAAATTGAATTTTCTTTCATTACCCACATTTTACATTTCAACGCGTAAATTTTCCTACGGTAAGTTACAACTTTTCCATGTCAAATTTCTAAGATCCCGAGCAAAGCTCGGTCTCACAGGTACTAATCTAATAAGTGAGCTAGTTTTGACACCTACAAATACGACTGAAGTTATATCAGTTATTAAGGACTTGAAAAATACTCAGTCAAAAGGATATGATGACCTAGAAACTGTTATTGTTAGTTATTGCTAGTTTATCACCATTGCTTACAACATTAATAAATAAATCTTTTGATGAAGGTACATTTCCTGATAAGTTAAATATTGCAAAAATTATGATCAAAAACGGATAAGGCCAACTACCGGCCTATAGCTATAACATCAGTTTTTTCTAAGATTTTGGAAAAAATATTTAAAAATCGACTCCAAATACATCTTCAAGATAAGCAAATACTCTGTGATGAACAATATGGTTTCCGGCATCAATCAAATACATCCATCGCTCTTTATGATCTTTGTACAGTCATCCAAAAATACTTGTCTAAAAAGAGATAAGTATCAGCAATTTTCATCGACCTAGAAAAAGTTTTTGATTCTGTCAATACACCAATTATGATTAGTAAACTAAGGTTGATCGGTTTTGATAACAAGGCAATTAAATGAAGCAAATCGTTCTTAGAAAACCGCAAACAATATGTAAACATCAACGGAAATAGTTCTGATATCCAAGAATTGATTTTTGGGGTACCACAAGGTTGTATTTGGGTACCATTATTTTTTATTATCTACATAAATGATCTCGTCAGAATTTCATTACATGGACGTTTTTTTCTTTTCGCGGATGACATTGGCTTAGTTATTGAATCATCATCTGAAAAAGATCTAGAAGAAAAAATGCAGCAGGACCTGTTTCAAATCAGTAATTGGGTAGACCAAAACAAAATATGTTTCAATGTCAATAAAACAAAATATTTAGTTTTTTATCCAAATTCCAACATAAATATATGTCATAAAACCAGCCCCATTGGAAGAGTCACAGATTTCGTGTATCTTTGAGTTCATATTGATCAAGGCCTTAAGTTTAAAACTCACACTGACATTCTGGAGCGGAGACTATCGATGATTGCTGGAGTATTCAGAAGAATTTCAAGTTTCCTCGATGCCTATTCCCGAAGAACAACTTTTTAGTCCTTGTTCCACATTGTTCTCATGTATGGCGGAGCTACAAGTAATTCAAAATAAAGCAATACAAAATCTTTTTCGGCATCCAACAAGAGAAAGAACAAAATACATTCACGAAACTCACAATATCCTACGTCTATGAACATAAACTTAAACATCACGCACAACATAATTATGAATCAGATACATACTTGTCCTTAACAGAAATATCCATCAACACAACATTAGAGGGGCCAATCGTATCCACGTTTCATCTGATAAAACTTCGTTAATTATACATCAATCGATTACAAACTATAATAATTTACCTTCTTATTTCAAAACATTAAACAAAAAGTTATTTAGTAAGAAAACTAAAATTTTCAATAAAAATAAATTCATTAATTCTTAACTAAGATATAGTAAATATGTATATTTTTATATATTTATTTGCGAGAGCGTTTCTTTTTTCCTATTTTTTTCTTTTTTTTATCTTGAAATTAATTGGAAGTTTTTTTTCTCTTTTCAAATATCACTTTTTGTACCGCTCCACAGTTCTTATAAATGAATTTTATACATGTTAAATTTAATTTATTTTTATTTTTTTATATTATTATATTATAATGTACTGCCCTTCATCGAGATCCAATCTCTATGGGCTATATTTTTGAAATAATAAATAAATAAATAAATAAAGTGCTACAAGCTTCGGGGGGTTTGGCAGCGGCAGTAGTAGTATATTCGGTGGGGGGAAGCAGCAGCAGGAGTTCGAGGAGACCAGGGCCCTATTGCACCAACAACTTATCACTAATCACTTAGCAAATATCATGAATCTTGATACAATTTTCTTGCGGTGGGATGACATAATTTCTCCGGACATAATGTGCATGGATCGTATGTCCGACTTAAGGCCCATGGACATTATATCCGCAGAAATTATGTCATCGCACCGCCAGAAAATCGTATCATAATTCATGATATTTGCTATAAAAGCTGTTGGTGCAATAGGGCCCAGGACAGCCCTTCCCAAAGAGTAATGACAACAATCGCTTTTCAGAGCATTGTTTTAAATGTTGGGCCACAAAGGACTGCAAAGAAGAAAAAAAGTGCTTTAAATTTAATCGCAGAGACCACATGTCAAATACTTATATAAAAAATGCAGGTTATGTACGAAAAGAAACTTACTCAATATCGGTGTCAAATGTAAAAGTATTTTAATCAAAAGTGTTTCTTTCCAAGCTTTGATTGGAACAGGTGCTCAGCATTTAAAAAGCTGGGTAAAATGCCGCTTCAGAAAACCAAAATAAAACTTGTAGGTTTGGAATCAGCAAAGTCGGAATCGATTGTAAGTTTTGATGGACACGTATCCAATCTCCCGTGTTTGTAGTTAATAAATCACCTATAGGTTTCCAAGCTATTATTGGAAGCGACATCATTTCTCAAGTTTAGGTCATTTTTGATAAAAAACATTCTACGAATTGGAAGCTGAAAATTTCGTAATACAAGTCTCTGTCGGCGAAAGTTCAGAAAAAGACGTCGCTTTTAAATGTGTCGAAGATGTACATCGCCGAATAGAAAATATTAACCCGATCAAAAAGAAAAAATGTCGGATTGAACTGAACATAACGCTGGAAGATGAGATCCCAGTCTTTACAGCACCTCGTCGTAAAAAAGTGAAAAGCAGGTGCTTACGCAGCAAGTAGAAACTTGGCTAAATGATTGAGCCATACGCCATTCAAACTTACGTTATAATAGTCGTTTTGTTATCGTAAAAACGAAAAATGGATCATCTAGAGTCTGTATGGATTTTAGAAAACTATAAGATACAGTTTTCCATTTCCACTCATTGACGTCGTTTTAAATAATTTGTCAGATGCAGCAGTTTTCACAACATTAGATCTTAAGAATGGTTACTTTTATGTACATGTCGCAGAGTCAATCAAAAAGTACACAGCCTTTGGTACTGATGATGGATTATTCGAATTTAATCTTACATAGTTTGGACCTACAGGAGCAGTGTTTGTTCGGTACATCCAAATTATATTCCGAGTCCTAGCGAGTAAGAAAATTTTAGAAGGCGATCTTGTCATTTGGGCGGATAACGAGGAGGAGAATTAAAGAAAACTTGACATGGTTTTGGAACTTGTAGCCGAGTTTAATCATCTTTTTAACTGGTCAAAATGTACATTTTTGCAGGGACAAGTTGAGTTTTTTGTTATCGAGAGAGGCACAGTTCACCCATCCGCAGAGAAAACAAAAGCCATGGAACATTTCCCCGAGCCGAAAAGAGTGAAGGATGTTCAAGCGTTTCTTGGCCTTAGTGAATTCTTACGGCAATTTATAAAGGGGCATTCGCTAATGGCTAGACCTCTTTCTGATTTGACGAGAAAAGATACTAAATTTGTTTTTGCTGCACCCCAGCGACAAGTATTTACAGTATTCAAAAATGCATTGACCAGTAATCCTCTTCTCGCCATCTACAGACAAGACGCCAAGACGGAGGTCCATATGGATGCCTGCCAGCTGGGCATAGGAGCCGTCCTTTTGCAAGAAGATTATGACGGAAAACTGCACCCTGTATTTTACTTCACCAAGAAGAACTCTCCGACAGAAGAAAAAATGCATTCCCAAATCCTGGAAGTCTATGCTGTTTACAATGCCATGGAGCGATTTAGAGTCTACCTTTGGGGAAAAATGTTAAAGTCGTCACCGATTTCATCGCTTATCGGCAAACAGTTTCAAAGATGGATCTACCAAGCTCCATTGTATGTGGATTATATATTTAAAAATGTTTGATTATTCCGTAGAGCACTGGCCAGGTACGCGCATGCCGCATGTTGATACCTTAAGTAGATATCCAGTAATTTACGTGCTGCAGCCTGAACTCTTAGTGAGGTTAAAAAAAGAAGACGATTTAAAACATCCGTAAAAGAGATCCTAAAGCAGTTTTGTTATAAAGGGTGAGCTACTGTTCCACGCAGTATGAAACAAGAAATCATCAAAATGAAACATGAACAAGGTCATGTCGGAATTTCAAAAAAAAATTTACAAAATTCAAAGTTGCATAGACAGTTTGGTAACCTGCATTTTAGCCAACCGCAAAGCTTGAAAACAAGAAGGTTACATCGAACAGCCAAGTAAAGGGGACAAAACCTCGCCACACTTCTCTTGGATCGTATAGGCGCCACGCAGTATGAAAAAAGAAATCATCCAAATGAAACATGAACAAGGTCATTTCGGAATTTCAAAAACATTTGCCTTTCAGGAATTTTACATAGGAAAGCTGAGACTCAAAATTCAGAATTGCATAGACAGTTTGGTAACCTGCATTTTAGCCAACCGCAAAGCTTGAAAACAAGAAGGTTACACGGAACAGCTAAGTAAAGGGGATAAACCCTCGGCACTCTTCACTTGGATCATATAGGCCTCTTTGATATCACACAAAAGCAGTACAAATACGTTTTGACAGCAGTAGATGGGTTTTCTTAGTACACATGGATTTTCCCAACTAAAGCTTTAGCAGCCAGATAAAGCATTAAGAATATTGAAAGAGCAACAACAAGTGTTTGGAAATCCTCGTCTTAATATCACCCAACCGCGGAAGTGCCTTTAACTCCAAATTATTTAATACCTATTGTAAGGAGGAGAACATCGAACAAGTTTTAATTGCAACAGGTATGCCACGAAGCAATGGTCAAATCACATAGTTTTGGAAGTACTTAAAAGGTTGTCCTTAGCTTCACCAGAGAAGTGGTATCGATTCGTTAAAGTGTCCAAATTGCCATGAATAGTACTTTGAAAAAGTACAAGCTGAAAAAAAAACGAAAAACACCTAAAGAATATGCGATTGTTGCAATAAAGAGGGCACAGTTTTAAATTGGTAAAAAATTATATTCTATTTTTTTAGGCCCTTATGAAGTGACATCCAAAGGCAGGGGTGACAGGTGTTCAGTCAAAAAGTGATCCCCAGCCCAGAGGGTCCAAACAATGAGTTCCTGAAACCGTGGAGTAAGGGTGACGAAGACTTTTCATCGTCCGAGGTGGACGATTTGCAGGATGGCCAGATGTAGGGTTGACGGCAGGAATACCATAAACTATGTGTGCACCTAATTCACCAGCGATCAGCAAATCCAGCATAAAATTACTTCATTTTCATTAACATTAATTTTGTTTTAGATTTTAAGCTTATATACTCGCGATTGTTATTTATTGTTTATTTATTTATTTTGTTTATTTATCGGACTTATCGCCATTATTTTAATTTCAAATACCTGACAAGATTCCACTTGTCGTGGTCACGGGTCAACCCATGGTATGTAGATGGTAGTACATCATACTTTTTTGTTTTTAGTCTCTTCTACGACGACTATACCGGTGCGTTGGCAGTTGCATTTGTTGCTGTTGTGTTTGGTCTGATTGATTTTATTGTTGCTGTAAGTTTACAATATCCTGCAAGCAAGCAAAACTAACAGCATCATCTGGTATATATATGTAATTATTTGATTTTTGTTTTTGGATAGCTTTAATTTGTTTATAACCGGATCCCATGCACCAGACAAATTATAGCTTTCGTCACGATTGAAGTTTTTGCGAAGTTTTATTTCAATCGCTTCCCTTACCAATCTTGGAACATAGAATTTCTCTGTAGCAAGTGATTTCGCCTTATCAAATCTTTCAAGATGGTCTTCATTGTATGCTAAATATTCACAGATTACGGACTTAGTTACTTGGTTCTTTTGTATGGCTTGGGTGTGTTCCTTTAGTCGTGTTTCAATTCCTCGTTTTGTTTCCCCACTTTACTTCACACTTGAATTTGTCTGGTGCATGGGATCCGGTGATAAGCAAATTAAAGCTATCCAAAGAAAAAAAATTCAAATCTATACACCAGCTGATGCTGTTAGTTTTGCTTGTTCGCAAGCTTTTGTAAACTTACAGCAACAACAACATCAATCAGACCAACAACAAATGCAACTGCCAACGCAACGGTATAATCTTCGTAGATGAGACTAAAAACAAAAAAGTATAATGTACTACCACCTACATACCATGAGTTGACCCGTGACCACGACAAGTGGAATCTTGTGGAAACGTCGGGAGACCTTTTATTCAAGATAAGATTAGATTAGAAGATTAGAAAAATATTTTATTCATTCATTAAGATACTAAAAGCTATTAACAAATTTGGTATAACCTATAAATATAGAATAAATAATAATAATCTTTCTTTAACTTACAGTTAGTGATGATTGATGAATGATACATACATACATAAATATTACAATAAATAACGGAAACTGATGTGGGGTGAAAACAGGTTTAAAAAAGTTTTATTATTATATACATTTTATTTTAAATTTGTTTTTGTTTGGTTTTGTTTGTAATAATTTATAAACACAGATGGAAATGGTAATATGAACACATTTTGTAGAACAGTATAAAAGAATTTAATTAAAATTTTCAATATTATTCAAATCAATCGTGAAAAGCCAGTCTTTTACTTTATTTAGAAACGAGTTAAAATTTGTACTTGTTCTGATTGACATAGGTAGTTTATTAAAACATCGCGGTGCTGATACAGTATAAAAGTTCGAGAGGTGGGTTTTGTTTGCTGTCGGTACAGTGACAAGATGCAAATTGTTAACACGTAGATTGTATATTTGCGAATTTCTACTCGGAATATTACCACTCTGTTTAAAGAATTCTTTTAACACTTGAAAAATGTTAAGGTGTCTCATCGGGAGAATTCGCAATTCCTTGTATAATGGCCAACTTACAGCAAAGCGGTTTTTGTTACAAATAATTCGAAGAAAGTGTTTTTGAGCGGTCAACAAGGGTCTTAAAGTACTTGCATATGAACCATCCCAGCTAAGCAAACCGTATTGTAATTTTGAGTGAGCAAGACCGTAATATATTTATGTTAATAATTTGTTTGTGCAGAATGGCTTTAAAAGATACATTTTTCGAGGAACAACCAAAAGATAACTTTTTAAATTACAAGTATGATCTTTCCAATTCAGATTTGAATCAATTGTTACCCCTAAGTACTTAAAATTCTTAACTATATCAATTTTGAAACAAGAATCGGAACAGGAACCGTTATTATTATATTCGTTATGAACAAAATTATGTTTGCCGCAAGTATGTAAGCTTTTTAAAGGGTCCGCCGAATAACTTCTTTTTTTTTTGAAAATGGCGCAAAACATCGAGTGTAGCTTTGGCTGTGTGGCACGTAGCGTCGTCCTGTTAAAACCAAATGTTGCCAATATCCTTCTCTTCAATTTTTGTGAACAAAAATTCGTTCAACATGGCCCGATAACGATCGCCATTAACTGTAACGGCCACTCCTTGCTCATTTTCGAAAAATGGCCCAATTATGCCTGTGGACCGAAATCCGCACCAAACAGTGACTTGTTTTGGGTTTATAGGCTTTTCTGTGCCCCAAATGCGACAATTTTGCTTGTTTACTATCCGCCAAGATCAAAATGAGCTTCATCTGAAAAAATGATTTTTTTGGCAAAATCGGCATCTTCTCTAAGTCGATCGCAGGTCCACTTAGCGAAGCGTATACACAACTATATTCGTTCAGCGGAAGGATAAAACTAATTATCTGTCAAATCAGACATGAGATAAGTGTTACCATTCACGAAATAAGCACTAGTTGAAAAAAACGTTAGATGGCGGACCCTTTACAATTAGGGCCATGGTCCAGATTTTTTAAACGTCATTATTTTAAAAAAAATTAAAAATTAACTTATGAACAAGAAACCAAGTCCTCAAGAGTTCAACATCCTCTTCAATACTCATGACACAGTCTAGTTCCGAATTTGATTGGTAGGTAAAGGAGATATCATCAGCAAAAGCTGTTGAAAGACCTTTCAACGGAAGCGAAAAGAGTGAATTAATATAAATTAAGAAAAATATAGGAACAAGAACGGAACCCTGAGGTACTCCTGTTTTAAGAAGGCAAGCTTCGCTTATTTTTCATTGACAGCAACCCTTTGAACTCTATCTTTCAAGTATGACTTCAGCCATTGAAAAATTATACCTCTAAATCCCGCATTATACAATTTATTAAGAAGTAAATCGTGATCGACCATGTCAAAGGTCTTTGTCATATCTATAAAAAGAGCAGAAGAGCAGCTGCGACAAATACCACACGACATTTTAAGTTATGTTTGATTAAATTTGTAAGCAAACATTTTAAAAAATGTACCTATGACTATTGTACACACAAAAAAGAGACTTTAAATTTCAAATAATGGGTGATTTTTTAACTGGTTTGGTTTTGGCAACACTGGTTTTGACAGCTGACGTGTGTTTAGTACCTTGTGTCACTGTCAAACAGCTTCAGTTTGGTTTGCAATTTAACCATGGATCGTCTTACAAATGAACAACGCTTGCAAATTATTGAATTTTACTATCAAAATTCGTGCTCGGTTCGAAATGTTCATCGCGCGCTGCTTGTGTTCAGCGATGAGGCTCATTTTTGGTTGAATGGGTACGTAAATAAGCAAAATTGCCGCATTTGGAGTGAAGATCAGCCAGAAGCATTGCAACAGCTACCAATGCATCCCGAAAAAGCCACTGTTTGGTGCGGTTTATGGGCCGGCGGCATTATTGGGCCTATTTCTTCAAAGATGATGCGAATCGCAGCGTTACTGTCAATGGTGAACGCTACCGAGCGATGATAACAAACTTTGTTTTGCCCGAAATGGAAGTTCTTGACTTGCATGATATGTGGTTTCAACAAGACGGTGCCACATGCCACACAGCACGCGAAACAATGGCGCAATTGCGAGGCGAGTTTGGTGAACAGTTAATTTCAAGTTTCGGGCCGGTCAATTGGCCGCCTAGATCGTGCGATTTGACACCATTAGATTATTTTTTGTGGGGGTATGTCAAGGCTAATGTCTATAGGGACAAGCCCGCTTCGATTGACGCACTGGAAGCCAACATCCATGCATTCATTCGTGAGATACCGGCCGATATGTGTGAAAGAGTATGCCAAAATTGGACTCAGCGGATGGGCTACCTGAGACGCAGCCGCGGTCAACATTTGCATGAAATTATCTTTAAACATTAAATTGCAAGGTTCAAACTATCGATTCAAATAAATATTTCATTCATTTTTTCGAATTTTTTGTGTTTTTTTTTTTTTAAAAGTTCTAAACCTCTTAAAAAATCACCCGTTAGAAAGCTCTCGATATGAAGTGCACCCCACAACGTCACAGAGAGAACTCCAAGTAATTCAAGTTAAAATAATCGCGGTAATTAAAATTATTTTCTTTAAAAATCCTTCGCTTTTAGATGCGCTGTTGAAGTTGCCAATGCACGCTGTAGATAAACTGATCTGTTTCGTTTGACATTATTTTACTAAGAATTCTCTCTTCGTTAATCCTTATTAATAAATAGGTAATAACTTCATAAAACTACTGGTAATATTATTTCCCACATTCAATCTTCACTTCTATACCTAAAGTGATATTTTTCCCCACTAGTCCTTAAGTTATTTGCAGTATGAAGATATTTCCCTGCACAAGGCGAAAACAATAATAATTATTTGAGATTTTTTTGTCCTTGTGCAAAAAACTGCACATATGCATGCTTCAGCCGTTACTCAGAAGGAGATGCAAGCGTTCAACAAGTAGAATATGGTGGGTGAAAATATACCAGTTCCTTTATGGGTTTATACTTAAATACCGTAACAAATACGTGAGTAAATAATTTTAATAAAATATTTTTGTATGTTTATTTAAGTTATAACGCTGACTACATCTGGTATCTGTGGTATATCTTTATATTGGGCCACCAACTCTTTGTCAACACTGATTGTTTCATCACTATATGTTACAGTAGGGAGTATTGGATCCACCTCTTTACTGGGAATAATTGTAGTCCTTTTTCCAACATCTTTGCGGTACCAACATTAAAAACAAAAAGCAATAACACAAATTTAACTGATAATTTTTTGTTTGCAGAACCATGATTGTTTCGATTGCAATGATGTTCGGTCGGTTAGGCGCTCTTATAGGAAATACTTTTTTTCCGTATTTTATGTCACTTGGATGCCTTCCACCATTTTTTATGGTGGGTTTTGTAATGTTTAGTAAGTTGACTTGTAACTTCTTTTAAATTGTTAACCAAAGTGATATTTCTAATTAATTTAAATTCAAGTTGCCGTAGGACTCGGATGTATTTTACCAAGAATTAACAAATCATCATTTAAGTAAGTGATACTAAATTCTAGTTCCCGTTTTATAATTCCGTATTGGATATAAAATTTTAGGATTCAATAAATTTCTTAATATATTTTAATTCATTGTTTTAAATTTTAATACACACATTTAACATGTTTCAGATTATAGAGAACTTTTTCACAAAATGTCAGCTTGTTTGTTTCATTGAAAAAGTTGAAAGCTTTAAAACTTTTAAGAAAAGTAGTACATAAATTGCGACCTTTTTTGGAAAAGTTCATCTTTATTAAATCTTGACAAAGATGAAAACTTTATTAAATTCCAAGAATGTAAGAATTTTTTCTTTTGTAAAATAGTAGTTTACCTAAACCTCACGCATTTTTTGAGTCAGAGATAAAATTTACGTGTAAATTGCACATTTTTTTTTACTGCAGTAGGAACTGACAAAAGCTTACAATACCTTTTTGAGATCCTGAATTCTTTGATAACAATGAAGCTTTTATTTTGAACTCTAATCCTTTTCACATAAATTAAGGCGTCATTCGTTAATTTGACATTTATGGAAAATATATAATGCTAGGTTTCCACTTTTCATCGAAAGACGCAGTTTGCTAAGACAGAATGAATCTGTACTTCTACTTTCTTTGTTGTAAGTACTAGCATTGAATAAATACAAATAGAAATAGAAGTAGACACTGAGAAACTCAGCCCTCGCTGATTGGTGGTCAAAAACGGCAACACAACTAATTGTTGTTTGGTTCTTACACACGCTGAGCTGTATTTCCCTTTGGCAAATATATTCACAATCTACATACGGTCGGAGAAGGAAAAGAAAGTATTGTAATGTTCTACCTAGGTTCGATAATAAAACTTATTTCCTTTAAATAATAACTTCCACGTATTTACTATTCAGAATAAACACACTTTATTTCAGTTCAAATCGTTTTTATTATTCTTCAATCTCAATAGTATGCAATCTAAAATTCACTTCCGGATACACTTTTACTGCTTACTTTTACGCTATCACATTCAAAATTAAACTGTATCCACTCGCTTGAAAACATCCCCTTATATAGGGAATTAAATGGTTCTAGTCTAAACTAGTACAAACTGGAATATTCGAGCATCGCCTTCTAGAAATTTCCTTTCCAATCGTTGACTGGAACCGATATTCTATGGTGTCTAGCTTCTCAAACAGATGGCGCTGGGAACAGTTAGAGGATTTCGCTTTTGTTTCAAAAAGTAGTTGGGTAATTATTAAATCGTTACATTGCCCCCCTCTTAGGATTGATCGTCCCGAACAATTCCATCACTACTTTCACCATTATAACGATATAAACGGTCACAATGAACTACTTTTAATTTGCCTCTCACCCCTCTCCGTATACGGTAAACCACATCATTAATTCTTTTCACAACAGTGTAAGGGCCTTCCCAGTTTTGTTGAAGTTTTGGTGACAGCCCCTTTTGTCGATGGGGATTATAAAACCACACAAGGTCTCCTTCTTGAAATCCTGTCGATGTTGCTCGTGCGTCATATCGTGTTTTCATCCGGTCACTGCATGTTTTTATGTTTGTCCTTGTTCTTTGGTGAATGTCATTAAGTCTTTCTTTAAGGTTATCCACATATTCCTCTGTTCTTTGCGGCTCAATTGTGCGGCATCCAAATTTCACTTCACTTGGAAGCCGTATTGTTGTTCCGAACAGGATCTCCAATGGTGTATGTCCTGTTGAGCTATGTGCCGCACTTCGATAAGCCATCAGGAATAATGGGATATGTCGGTCCCAGTCTCGTTGATAGTCGTCGACGACCTTAGACAGATGTTCTTTAAGCGTCCTGTTGAATCGTTCAACCATCCCATCAGATTGCGGATGAAGCGGTGTTGTCCTTGTTTTTTTAATGCCAAGGAGTGTGCAAACTTCCTGAATGATGTTAGATTCGAAGTTCCTCCCTTGGTCAGAATGCAGTTCCATAGGTACACCGAACCTGCTCACCCAATTGAAGACAATCTGGTCCACTACTGTTTTGGTTTCCTGGTTTGGGATGGCGTATGCCTCAGGCCACTTGCTGAAGTAATCCATTACGACTAGGATATATCGGTTTCCGCTATTTGTTTCAGGAAAAGGGCCTGCGATGTCTACTGCAATCCTTTCGAAAGGTGTGCCTACATTGTATTGATGCATTTTACTTTGAATCTTTCTACCTGGCCCGTTGCTAGCTGCACAAGTATCACATTTTCGGCACCACTTTTCGACGTCATCTCTTGCATGTAGCCAGTAGAACCGTTGTCGTACCTTTTCCAGCGTCTTATTGACTCCTAAATGACCTCCAGAAGCTCCATCATGCATCTCTCGCAGAACCTCATTTACCTTTGACCGAGGAACGATAAGCTGCATCACATAAGACTTACCATCTGTGGATTCCCATTTACGCTTTAGTACCCCTTCTTGCACATGAAGTGAGTCCCATTGGCCCCAATAAGCTTTGAGAGCAGGGCTTCTGTCTGAAATGTCACTCCATTCAGGTTTTTCTTGGTGTTCCTTCCACGCAAGAATGGGTTCGATATCCGAGTCTTCTTGTTGGGCAATCCTGAGTTCTTCATTGCTCCAACCGTAAATGGGATCGGCTCTTATACGTTGTACGGCAATCACCTCCTTTTCTTCTTGCCGCGTGCAATGTTTGCAGTCTTGTTTGCACGGTCGCCGAGATAATGCGTCTGCGTTTTAATGCAGCTTTCCTCTTCGATGTTGAATCTGATAGTCGTAGGTCTGTAGTCTCTCTATCCACCTTGCTACTTGACCTTCAGGATTTTTGAAGTTCAAAAGCCAGTTGAGCGCACCATGGTCCGTTCGAAGAAGGAACTTCTGTCCATAGATGTATTTATGGAAGTGCTTTGTTGCCAAAACCAGAGCAAGAAGTTCTCTTCTGGTAACACAATAATTACGCTCTGGCTTTGAGAGTACCTTGCTGTAGTAGGCGACAACTTTTTCTTCTCCATCATGGACTTGTGAGAGTACAGCGCCAATTCCAACGTTACTTGCATCAGCGTCGATGATAAAAGGTTTTCCTGGAGTTGGATAGGTCAGCACAGGAGCGTTACATAAGCGCAGCTTCAGTTCCTGAAAGCTTTTCTCGCATTCACCTGACCATTTGAACGGCTTCCCTTTTTCAGTGAGCTGATGCAAGCTTTTGGCGATTCCAGCAAAATCCTTCACGAAACGCCGATAATATGTGGCTAAACCAAGAAAGCTTCGGAGTTGATGTTTGTCCTGTGGTGTTGGCCAATTCTTGACGGTGTCAACTTTCTCAGGATTAGTCTTTACTCCTTGAGACGAGATGATATGTCCCAAGTATTTAACTTCGGTCTTAAAAAGCGCACATTTGTCTGGATTCAACTTTAGGTGTGCTTCTCGAAGTCTCTGGAATACAGCTTTTAGGTTGCCACAATGTTCCTCAAATGTTTTGCCATATACAATGACATCGTCCAAATAAACTAAGCAAGATTTCCAAGTAAGTCCATGTAGAACACATTCCATCAAACGCTCGAATGTTGCCGGAGCATTACATAGTCCAAACGGCATCACTTTAAATGCCCACAGACCATTTCCTGTGGAGAAAGCCGTCTTTTCTCGATCTTCTGGATGAATTTCTACCTGCCAATAGCCACTCTTCAAGTCCAAAGTTGAAAACCATTGGGCTCCTTCCATTGCATCTAAAGTATCGCTGATTCTGGGTAGAGGGTAGCTGTCTTTCTTTGTCACATCGTTAAGCCTTCTGTAGTCCACACAAAATCGAGTGCTTCCATCCTTCTTTTTGACAAGAACCACCGGGGATGCCCAAGGGCTTTTGGAATTTTCGATTAGCCCATCTTTCTTCATGGTGGATATCATCTCTTCAACTTCGGCTTGTTTGGCCAAAGGAAGACGTCTTGCTGGTTGACGAATCGGTCTTGCATCTCCTGTGTCGATTCGATGCTGCACCAGTTGTGTTCGACCATATTGCCCACTGGGTGAAGAGAAAATATCAGCATACTCGTGAAGAAGGCTTCTAGCGACATTAAGCTGATGTTGACTAAGATTGGATGACTTTAGAATCTCGGATTTTAATTTTTCGGAGTTCACAGACTTCTGTGTATCCACTTCGTTGATCTTGGTTATCGCAGATACAGCTTCACATTGCCCAACTATTTCTCCTTTCCTGAGCTTAACTTCGTACGGTTTGATGTTGAGTATCCGTACAGTCACCGTGTTGTTCTTTGGCGCCACTAGAGTTTTCCCTACGATAATGTTTTGGGAATATTGCTCAGTGGCTGGTTCCACCATGAGGTACCGATGACTACCCAAATCACCCTTTATTTTTGTCCAAACGAACATTTTTGAAGAAGGAGGCAAGCTTATGTCTTCTTTGATGACAGTTCTTAGAGATGGCGATTTTTCATCACCATAAACCATTGGAATCTCTACATTTTTGTACTTAAGAACTTGCTTACCGATATCCAGGATTACTCCATGTTCTTTCATGAAGTCAATTCCGATGATGCATTCATCACATATGTCTGCTACCAGAAACACATGTGTAAACTCCAGCTCTGCCAAACGGATCGGAAAACGAACTTCTCCGTACACTTTTGCTGCTTCTCCTGTTGCCATTTTCAGACGATAGCTATTGGTGTTATGTAGCCATGTCATCTTGACCAAGTCCCTTCGTAGAATAGAGGCTGTCGCACCGGTGTCAATTGTAGCCACGTGTTTCTTGTTGTTTAAAGTTGCCTCCACTGTCAGACTTTTGTTGTCTCGTTTAGTCTGTGAGACTTGGATGGTGGTTCTGGGGCCATCGATACCAGAAACCAGCTTCTGCCCCTCGAAGTTGGTTCTTACTCGTTTCCCGACTGGGAAACAAGTCGATCAGGAGTGTTGGTGTTATTGCTTCTTTGTTCTGGAGTATTATTTCTGCTTCCACAATGTTGACATGCAGCTCTTCTCGGTGGCAGTCTGCACTGGCGCTGGAGGTGTCCGGTCTTGTTACAGTTCCAGCAACGAGCAGGTCCATCTCTCTGGTTTCTTTGGAATGCAACTCTTTGACATGAGCATTCTTCAACTTCCACTTCTCTTACTCGATGAACTCCTTGAGAAGCCTGTTCTGCTGCTTCCATAGTCAAAGCGAATGCTAATGCCTCCGGAAGCGTCCGTTTTCCAGCAGTTCGAATTGCTCGCTGTAGGTTGATGTCCGATACAGCACGGACAAAGGCTTCTGTTGCTAATTGACTTGTAATTTCGTCTCCTGCAGTTGGATATGCCAAATGGGCAAGCCTTTCGATATCTGCTTGCAATTGCTGCAGACTCTCTCCTCTTTTCTGAACTCTAGTATTGAGTTGGACGTGGAAGACTTCTTGCATATGGCCATCTCCAAAACGTTTTTCGATAGCCTGAACAAGAGCACTGAAGTTGCCATTCTTGTCTGCTGGTATGGTTTGCAATAGTTCAGCAGCAGATCCTCTAAGGGCAAGCGTCAGAGCTATATATTTGTCTTCGTCATCCCAGCCATTTGTAGCTGCGGCTGCCTCAAACTGCTTCTTGTAAATCGACCAAGAAGTTTGTCCATCAAAGGTTGGTGGATGCATTTCCTTTCGCTTTGGAAAGTCGCCAGAACTTTCTCGAACCTTCATTTTTCTTACATCATTTAATTCATTAGCAATGCTCTGAATTTTGTTTTCAAACTTTTCTTGAACTTCTTGAACTTTCTCGAGCATTGCGTCTACTTTAGAAAATTGTTTTTCAACACCCTCAACACGTTCGTTAAGAGTACCAAATTTATTTTCAAATGCATCTAGCTTACTTTCGATAAGGTTTTTCTGTTCATCAAATCTTTCGAGAAGATTCTGTTGTCCATTCTTTTGCTCTTTTCTTTGCTCTTCAAACTGAGCAAGCAACATAGTCATCATATTACTCATGTCTAAGCTAGGACTTACTTGTTCTTCGGCCATTTCAATCTCAAAGAGAAACGTGTCTGGGTTTTCTCCGTGTTGTCTTAACTCTTCTTGCAGACGAATAATGAGGTCATTTTTCGTTCCAGCAGTAGGAAGGCCTCTTTTGTTCAGTTCTGCTTTTAGTTCAACACAATTCAATTCATTCACTATCTTACCCATTGTCTCTTTTTTTTTTTTTTTTTTTTTTTTTTTGCACAAAACACTTCGTAATAATAGCAAAAACACTATCACTGTTTTTATTATTATTTTTCAAACACTTTTCACCATAAATATCTGAATGCACAGATGAAAAAAGTTTTATTCCACTTTTCTGACACCAATGTTATGTTCTACCTAGGTTCGATAATAAAACTTATTTCCTTTAAATAATAACTTCCACGTATTTACTATTCAGAATAAACACACTTTATTTCAGTTCAAATCGTTTTTATTATTCTTCAATCTCAATAGTATGCAATCTAAAATTCACTTCCGGATACACTTTTACTGCTTACTTTTACGCTATCACATTCAAAATTAAACTGTGTCCACTCGCTTGAAAACATCCCCTTATATAGGGAATTAAATGGTTCTAGTCTAAACTAGTACAAACTGGAATATTCGAGCATCGCCTTCTAGAAATTTCCTTTCCAATCGTTGACTGGAACCGATATTCTATGGTGTCTAGCTTCTCAAACAGATGGCGCTGGGAACAGTTAGAGGATTTCCCTTTTGTTTCAAAAAGTAGTTGGGTAATTATTAAATCGTTACAGTATTTATGTTTTTTTCCTTTGGAATGAACAACAAGAACGAAAAGAAGGTTTTGGTGTTGAAAATTTCACTCAAGATCAATGGAGAGCGTTTGGCAGACAAAATTTGTTTTTCTTTAAGAGGTTCCTGAGTATGTAGGTATGTAGATAAGTTCATTATGGGTGTGTTTTGTATTTTTTTTTGGTTTCTCAATTGAGGAAGGTGAATATTGATTGTTCAACATTGTTTTGAATTTATTTTTTTTTAGTGTCATGACACATGAGTTTGAAAAGTATCTACCTGCCTACTTATGTTTTTCGAAAGATATTTTCTCTTTTAGTTGCCTCATTTAAGAAGGCAGATATTCCTGTCCTTTAAATATTTAATTTAAAATCAAATCGTTCTGGTCCAACTGATCATAAATTATCAAAAATAACATAGAATGAAAGTTGGAAAAGAGTACCTTTTATTATAAAATATATTTAAGTATGTATATATGGTTGTAGGTATGAACCTCTTACGCAATGTACCCAAAGATTCCGCCATGACTTCTTTAGTGGTGCTTGGGAGATTTTTTAATTTTGTTTAATTTACATGGAAAAAAATACTTTTAAAAAGAAACGGGCTAAAGTGGAAGCAAATCCATACAAAAATATAGAAACTAATATTTTCAAAAGACTAACAAATATCACCGAGTAAGAGTGTTTTATATGACGTATGTATAACATTTTATATGTAGATAAGGCTTGTGTCGGTATCAACACAATCCTTTTTTGATTTTTTAACTGAACATAGAAAATGGGAAGACTAACTTATTTGTACTGATATTTAAAAGTAATTGAGAACAGCCGTTAATAGGTTTTCAATTTGGAAATTAATTTGAAAATGAATCTGCCACAAAACAAGGTGTAAATTCGTAAACGCATCACTGCAATAATGATGCTTGGTCCTTGAAGTCAAACGTTCAAAAACGCAAACATTTAGCATCACTTTAGTCGCCAACTGTTCATTTTTGCAAAGTTTCATAAACTGATGCGCAAACTTTAAGCAAAGAAGAATCGAGAAATATCTTGATAAGTTGTTCATGAGATCGTTCCGAAATCCCGCAGCATGCTGAAAATACGATTGGAAGAATTTTGATGGTTATTTCGAATAAAATAATACAATTGGAAGAATTTTTCTGGGCTTCTGGACCTGGTGGTTCTGGACCTGGAAAGAAGTGGATTTTTTTTTGAAAAAAAATATTTAAAAAAATGAACTTTTTCAACTTTTTTTTGGAAAAATTTAAAAAAAAAATCTTTTTTCATAAACTTTTTTTTTTGACAAAAAAATGAGATTTTATTTAGAAAAAAAAAATTAAAAAAGGTAGTTAAAATTCTAAGAACCCGCGCAGCGGGCCACCCAAACTATTGTACTAGAAAACTGTTGACATAGTTGCCCTGCCTGGCGACTGAACGGTGTTATACGTGAGCGGTTAAAAAGGGAGTTAAAAAAGCAGTTTTTTTTTTAATTTGTAAAACCAAGTTTATGAAACATGTTTTATTTCCAAAAAAAAAAAAAATTCCTCTTTCTAAGTTCCAGACTCACTTCCAGAATTGTTTTTAAGAATTTGTAAAAAGTTGTTACCATAACAAAAAAATTTGTCCTTTGTCGAAGTTCCAGACCCGCCTCCAGAACTTTTGCCCTGGTTCCAGATCCACCTGCAGAACCTTGTTTCAAAAAGAAATGTGTCCTTTATCCAAGTTCCAGACCCACCTCCACCACTTTTGTCCTGATTCCAGATCCACCTCCAGAACCTTGTTTCAAACTCAAAGACATAAAAGCATCTAGTTTTCAGTGTTCGATTAAGAATTTAAAGGGACATAAAATAATTGTAAGGTGTTGCAAATTCAGTACTTCCAAACCGATCTTTGTCACCAACATCGCCTACCGCGGATTTTAGAGTTCCAATAGAAAAAACTACTGAAATCACCGAACGCAAAACAATTTAAACCAGTCACTTATAACACTTGTAATACCATTTTAAATGAGAGAGACAAAAACAAAAAGCGTGCAAATTTTTTTTAGAAGCCAAATTGTCCATAAAGATCATACAAAATGGAGTGCAAAAGAAAAAGACCTTTATTTGAAATTTTATTCCTAGTACCTATTATTACTTAATGTCTAAACACACATATTTTTACTTGCGAATATACATAGGTACTATATGGCAAGTTATGAATTCGTAAAAAAAATCGAACTCGAGATTTTGACCAAACTTGACATTACGATGGTAGAGAAGTCGAAAAAGTGGGTCTCGTAAAAACGTCCTTCTGTCTGTCTGTCTGTTCGACTACAGCCTAAACGGATGGGTCGATTTTCTTTAAACTTGGTACCAAGCGTTTTTTGGACACCCGTTTTTTTTTCTCTTTTTTTAGGACCAAAACTAACAGTTGCTGTCATACAAAATTTTTTGGCCAAAAAGGAAAAACTTATTTTTCTCAAAATCGGCTCCACAGAATTTTTTTTTCTAACTTAATAAATTGTAATATCTGCCGTTTAATAAGAAAATGGTTATTAATGGTACCTTCCGAAGAACCATTTTTTTGATTTTCGCTTTTCTCGAAAACGGTTCAAATGAGTCCGATAAATTTTTTTTATAAAGAATTATTGACACATTCTTAATGATATTGTGTACCAACATTTTCAAAAAAATATTTTTTGGATTTTTAAAAAAAGTTTGAATTTTTTTCTTTGAAAACTCGATATTTCAAAAATGACTTGATCGATTTTTATCAAACTTGGTAAAAAGCAGTTTTTTAACTTTATCTAGAAGATTTTTGACAAAAATGTTTCAAATACCCAAAAATAACGGTGGCTCCCATATAAATGTTTAAAACGTTAAGAAAAATATTTTTTTTCTCAAAAATGACTCCTAAGATTTTAATAAAATTTTCTTGTTTGTTAAAATTAGTACGATCTACCAATTGAAATTTTTAAACTTTATATTTTACGTTTATTAACAGTAGGTTCCTCTCATAGAACGGTTTCTTTAATTTTCGACTATCTCAATATCTGATCAACCGAATAAAACTAGATTTTTTATACATTAGCTTGTAACAAATATAAATAAAAGTGCGTATCAAAATTTTCTAAAAAATAATTTTTGGATTTTTAACAAAAAATTCATGAAATTATTTTTTGAAAATTCAATATTTCGAAAACTCAACATTAAAAAATACTTAAAATTGGATTACCCATTTTTTTTCTCAAAAATGTTAACGAAATTTTATATACAAAAAATTAGTTATTTTTAAAACCGCTCCTACGATTATTAAAATTTTGTCTCATAAATTAAGATTTATATACATAAGAAATCATATGGTGTACATCGCGTTGGGTTAAAACAGATTCAAAGTATTTTAATTTCTTTCTTTCTAATTTTGTTGGTTTAAAACAATTTACCAGTTTAAAAAATATAATTTCCTTTCATGCATATTGCATATGTGCAACACGGGCTATATCTTTAATTTTAGCATGCTCATGTAATACCACCTGCAATTAAACTAAGTTTTTGCAAATGGATAAAATAAAGACTCCCATAGCTAAATTATTTCAGACTATAGAACCAGTGATCGCACAAAAGAGCAAGTTTGTCGTCATATATATAGTCGTGCATATATTTTGATATGCACATATGTATTTTTCGCCTCCAGCCAAAAACAATCAATGCAATGTTTACATCCAAATAAAATCGTTGAAAAAAAATAAAAGAACAAATCTGGTTTTCTTCTATAGCAAGAAATGTATTGCGTTTAGAAAAAAATACATACTTACATAGCTACTTACCTATCTACACCATGATTCCAATAACAAATTTTAAATCTACAAAAATAAAAATTGGATATAAAATAAACCATTAAAAACCAAGCTCAACAAACAAAAGATGGGATCTCTAAATGAGACTTAAAAATAAATAAAAATGTCTTTACCGTGAAATTGAAAAAAAAACGCAACAAAATTGAACCATAACCATCCCAATTGCATTTAAGCAGCAGAAATATTTCAGAATGAATAAAAATAAAAAAAAACCCTTACTCATCATCCCCAATTTCATAAAAGCAACAACAACATGATCAGAATGAACACAAAATAAAAAAAAAACCCTTATAATTTACAAGTACATTTCGTCTGCCAAACAAGCTTTGACCTTGTCTGGCATAGTAGACACCAGTCAAACAGCAAAACCAAAACGGGTTGTTTTTGTTGTTGCCTTCCTTTTATTCAAACAAAAATATCCCCCAAAATTTCCTCGCGCACAATTCTACCAGAGGAACAAATTCAATGGTTGTTGAATTCACTCGCTATTCGTGGCAGCATTAACGGCAGTACATTTTTTAGAGCATCCATCTAGCGGACGAAAATTCCGGTGTCCCTTCTATGTGTATTTATTCAATGGTAGTTTCTCAATTGAGGAAAGTGAATATTGATTGTACAATTTTGTTTTGTATTTGTTTTTTTTTTTAATGTTAATTAACACATGAGTTTGAAAAGTAAATAAGAATAAGTAGGTAGGTACCTACCTATACCTTAGGTATACTTATACTTATTAATTGTCTTCTTATGTTTTTTGAATGATATACTTGTTCTTTTTTGCTTTCATATTTAAAGATCTATCCCTCATTTAAGTATCCTTTAACTATTTAATTTTTATCAACTTTTATAGTTTTTTACAAGATCTTTTATTAATAAGTTATTGAAGGAATCAAAATTTGTTACTTTAAAGTATTTTTATTAAATTCACTCTTGTTAAGGTGGGATGGCTTTAATATTATTGTATTTAAATAGAATACCTAGGAAGAGTACATATACATATTTAGCTCGAAGTAATTTAACAAAATTTTGATTAAATATTTGGTGATGCATTTTTATTGCTTCCTGTGCATTTTTTGTGAGTTGATTTGGTACCTTTTATTATAAAATATAAAAACGTATGTATAATATGTATGTACCTATGTAGGTGTAGGTATGATTACCTTTTTGAGGAATTGATATTTGAATGCAAATAAAACTTGAACAAAGATTCAACCATGAAAACTTTAGGAGATTTTTGAATTTTGTTCAATTTACTTACGAAAATAAATTATTTAAAAAAAACGGGCCAAAGTTGAAACAAATTAATACAAAATATAGAAACTAATGTTTTCAAAAGAAAAAACAAATATTATCAGCGAAATAGTATTTTGTATGACCATGTATAACATTTTATACATGTAAAGGGTTTTCCAATAAGAGGTGTTATTTTGAATAGCCCGCTATTTCGGTAGCTGTCACTTTTGAAGCTGTCATTTTTTGACATTTGACAAGTAGAAACTACGCCATTAATAAAAATGGAACGATACACGCTTCAACAACGCATTAAAATTAATAAAATTTACTATAAAAATGGTGAAAATTTGGCAGAGACGGTTCGTAAAACTAAAACATTTTTGGGTCCTTGTGAAGCACCTTGTCGGACCGCAATACAGAAATTGGTGGACAAATTCGAGCTGTTGGGACAAGTTAGTGATGTGAAGAATAAAACCCGTGCACGTCGCTCAAGAACAACTGAGAATATTGCTGTTGTAGCCCAAAGTGTTGAAGAAAACCCAGGTTTGTCCATTCCTCGTCGTTCTTTGGAACATAGGGCAGCCACTTTGCGATTTGGTTATGGAAAGTTTCATGAAAAGGATATGGTCCTGTAAGCGTGGTCGTGGCGGCCATTTGGCTGATGTTGTGTTCCATTATTAACGGAATACCTTCCTCTTTATAATGAAATAAACATCCGATCATTTATCTCAAAAACTGCCATTTTTCTGTGAATATGGAAAACCCTTTAGGTATGTATTAGGGTGGATCGAAATTTTTTTTTTAATTTCGATTTCGGCTACTGAAGAAAGTTGTCACTATCAAATACATTAAAAATGGTATATTTGAAAACTCGGAAATATTTCATTTTGTACGACCCCAAACCATTTGAAAATTTGTAAAAATATGGTTTATTTTTCATACAAATCATATGGAAAAAATAGAGTAAAAGATTTGTTTTTTTTTTCATCTTTGATTGACGAGCCATATAATATGTAATTATAAATTATGGACTGAGGTCTCAGTTTGGTGAGAACCAGGGCTTGGTGACTTACAACTCTCAACCTATCATCTGTGTGTTCTGTCAGCACCGACCTACAATTTTTTGCCGAATACGAACTTAATTAACAACAAGACATGACTAGAGATTCTATTGAAGGATTTGTTTCTTCCCGCTAAAAGACAGTAGCCATGAAAATACATTTTTGTGTTTAGGTGGAGAGGCAGCTCTGTCGTCACATTCGAACGCACTTACCATAATTATTAAGCCAGCAGCAACTACTATATATGTGGCGGTTAGAACATTTTGATCCGTGGCTTCGCGGAGCTGCTTTTATAATCAATATCTAATAGGAGAATTAAAATACCAGTGAAACTGACTTCAAGACTTTGTTTCATGAAACTTATTCGTTTGTCTAGGTTATTGACTTCTAACCTTTATTCAAAAAAATTAAACATGGCTCCATTCAAAGTGAAATAATGACCCTAAGGCCATTCTCTTCTCAATCTTTTTCCTTGTGCCCTTAAATGATTAAAGGCTCTCCCAAACCAACGCGAATACTTCCGAACGACGACGAAACTTTCGCCTGTCTTAATTTATTTACATGGAGATTAATGAAAACACCCACACTGGCGCGATGCGAATCTTGGAACATTATTCAGTCGTCGCATATTTGCGCGAATGTTTCGCTTTGGTTTGGGAGAGCCTTTTAATGCGTTATTGTGAGACGAGCTACTGTATGTATTCGGCTTTGAATTTTTTGTTCATAGTATCGATCGTATCGCACTTCCCTTAGGCTTTAGGTTCTGTATTGACAAAAGTGTCACTTTATATAAAAAATAAGTTTTCGTAGTCAAAGCACAAGACATAGCGTCATAGGTCCAGATGTCAGGTGGCTAATAAATCCACAAATCAACCATTGTGGTTGGTCAAAAGTCCTCATAAAATTCCTGTGGACTTTTGAGCCATTCATCAGCCCATTTAAGCAAGCTTAAAAGTGTGTTACACAAAAAATGTGTTTTTCAAATTAATGTTTGCACTATTTTTTTCAAAACATGTACTTATAATGCGCCCTTTATACAAAGCCATATTACTGTCCAAAATACTAGCCAAACAAAATTGAGTGGAAATTGGCCTCCGTTACACTGTGCAATACTATTCTCCAAGGTGTATAGCCTTTCTGCCTTTTTATTTTGTATTTGTTTATTGCGTGAAGAAATATGATATTAGAAGCTGCAACACAAATTTTATTTTTTTAAATATCTTGCACTTTCCGCAATAATGGCGCAATACAGCTTCTACACCGTAAATATTACTGCACAATACTTGATACTAATCATTAATATTGCCAATTCTTAAATTTAGTTGTATTTAAAGTAATTTTAATAGAGCTGATTTGCCTTTGTTTAGATTTCAAAGTTTCTGTGAAATTGTGTTCTTTTAAATTGCTTTAACCAGGCATGTGGTTTAAAGGTAAATTAGGGACTTTTGGCTTATGAACTTATGACCCTGTGCTTATGCACAACATACTAATGGGTGATTTTTTAAGAGGTTTAGAACTTTTTTTAAAAAAAAAAACACAAAAAATTCGAAAAAATGAATGAAATATTTATTTGAATCGATAGTTTGAACCTTGCAATTTAATGTTTAAAGATAATTTCATACAAATGTTGACCGCGGCTGCGTCTCAGGTAGCCCATCCGCTGAGTCCAATTTTGGCATACTCATTCACACATATCGGCCGGTATCTCACGAATGAATGCATGGATGTTGGCTTCCAGTGCGTCAATCGAAGCGGGCTTGTCCCTATAGACATTAGCCTTGACATACCCCCACAAAAAATAATCTAATGGTGTCAAATCGCACGATCTAGGCGGCTAATTGACCGACCCGAAACGTGAAATTAACTGTTCACCAAACTCGCCTCATAATTGCCCCATTGTTTCGCGTGCTGTCTGGCATGTGGCACCGTCTTGTTGAAACCACATATCATGCAAGTCAAGAACTTCCATTTCGGGCAAAAAAAAGTTTGTTATCATCGCTCGGTAGCGTTCACCATTGACAGTAACGCTGCGACTCGCATCATCTTTGAAGAAATATGGCCCAATAATGCCGCCGGCCCATAAACCGCACCAAACAGTGGCTTTTTCGGGATGCATTGGTAGCTGTTGCAATGCTTCTGGCTGATCTTCACTCCAAATGCGGCAATTTTGCTTATTTACGTACCCATTCAACCAAAAATGAGCCTCATCGCTGAACACAATTTTTCGATAAAAAAGCGGATCCTCGGCCAGCTTTCCAAGAGCCCATTCACCAAAAATTCGGCGTTGTGGTAAGTCGGCTGGCTTTAGTTCTTGCACCAGCTGTATCTTAAAAGGCTTTACGCCCAAATCCTTCCGCAAAATTTTCCACGTAGTGCTGTAACAAAGGCCTAACTGCTGGGAACGGCGCCAAATCGACATTTCGCGGTCTTCTGTCACACTAGCTGATACGGCCGCAATATTTTCTTCACTACCCACAGTACGTAAACGTGTTGGTGGTTTAATGTCCAACAAAGTAAATTTGGTGCGAAATTTGGTCACAACCTTCCGAATAGACTGCTCAGAAGGTCGAGAATGCCGATCATAAAATGGAAGCAGCGCGCGATGAACATTTCGAACCGAGCACGAATTTTGATAGTAAAATTCAATAATTTGCAAGCGTTGTTCATTTGTAAGACGATCCATGGTTAAATTGCAAACCAAACTGAAGCTGTTTGACAGTGACACAAGGTACTAAACACACGTCAGCTGTCAAAACCAGTGTTGCCAAAACCAAACCATAAACATAATTTTGTCAGGCCACTTTTTAATTGATTCAAAAAATTAGTTATTCATATTTTTTGTTTAATTTTACTGAAATAATAGTACTGAAGATATAGAGTACCTACTGTATCAAAAAAGGTTAAAATTTTAAGTGGCTTGGGGCAGTATTAAAACTTTTTTGATTCAAAAAATATTTTGGATTTTTTAAGGGTATAACTTCGATACAAGTTTTGAACGGCGGCTGAACTCGATTTTCCGAAAAGAATATTTTTTCATAATAAAAAGATCCACCCTAGTATGTATGTAGGCAAGCTATATTTTGTATCAACACAATCTTTTTTTGATTTTACGTTAAGTTAAGTCTCAAAATGTTCTTTTTGCTAAAAATGTCAAAACAAATCAGGAATCTTGTGGATTACAACGGCGTTGTAAAGAAGAATTATCGCTTTGTTCATTAAATATGTGACAAAGTGTTGTTGTTGTTGTTGCTGAATTAAATATTGGGTAGGTACATAACTGCAATATATGCATATATGACATAGTTGCATATGTACATATGTATGGTGTTAAAAGAAATGAATCAAGTAATCTTTCTTAAAAGTAATATAGTTATGTATAGAATCAACAGATTGCAAAATTATAACAAAATCGGTTTAACCATGGAAAAGCTATACATAGATACGTGAATAACCCAAAAATAAGACTATTTTCTCAAATAATTCCGTTATGTCATTTTTTTGAGAAAAACCTAAACCACAGTTTTCTTAAAATTAACTTGATTATTTCAAGAACGAAGTTTAATTAAAATCGTTAGAGCCATTTTCGAGAAAATTTGATAAAACCAAAATGTTTGTATGGCACCTACCAGTTCTCGATGAGCTAGCACAAAACTTCGAATTTTCACTCTAGGGAATCACGTGTGTCAAGTTAGTACTACACTTTTAGAAATTAAATAAACTAAGTACACAGTTAATTGTAGCTTTTTAGTAGTAAATTAGTTGTGGAAAAAAAAAAATTTGTAGCTCTACTATTTAATAAAAAAATGGTATGTAGTGCTAACTTGATATCAAGTTAGCATTACACTTTCAGAAAATAAAAAAACTAATAACACAGTTAATTGTAGTTTTTTTGTTGTAAATTTGTTGTGGAAAGAAAAAAATTCTAAAAATTTTTTGCCATAAGAAACCTTGTATTAAAAAAAAACATGGTAAGTAGTGCTTACTTGATATCAAGTTAGCACTACACTTTAGGAAATTTAAAAAACAAAGTACACAATTAATTGTAGCTTTTTTGTAGTAAATTAGTTGTGGAGAGAAAAAAATTCTAAAAATTTTTTTGACGAAGTTTTCAAACAAAAACTAGGTAGGTAGTGCTAACTTGACACTCTGAGTCCAGGCATTAGAAAAGCAAATTGGAAAATCTAAAGATGGCATTAATTGAAGCTTTTTTGTTGTAAATTAGTTATGGAGAGAAAAAAATTCTAAAAATTTTTTTGACGAAGTTTTCAAACAAAAACTAGGTAGGTAGTGCTAACTTGACACTCTCAGTCCAGGCATTAGAAAATCTAAAGATGGCATTAATTGTAGCTTTTTTGTTGTAAATTAGATGTGAAGAGAAAAAAATTCTAAAAATTTTGTTGACGAAGTTTTCAAACAAAAACTAGGTAGGTAGTGCTAAGTTGACACTCTGAGTCCAGGGATTAGAAAAGCAAATTGGAAAATCTAAAGATGGCATTAATTGTAGCTTTTTTGCTGTAAATTAGTTGTGGAGAGAAAAAAATTCAAAAAAATTTTTTGACGAAGTTTTCAAACAAAAACTAGGTAGGTAGTGCTAAGTTGACACTCTCAGTCCAGGCATTAGAAAAGGAAATTAGAAAATCTAAAGATGGCATTAATTTTAGCTTTTTTGTTGTAAATTAGTTGTGGAGAGAAAAAAATTCTAAAAATCTTTCTGACGAAGTTTTCAAACAAAAACTAGGTAGGTAGTGCTAAGTTGACACTCTGAGTCCAGGGATTAGAAAAGGAAATTAGAAAATGTAAAGATGGCATTAATTGTAGCTTTTTTGCTGTAAATTAGTTGTGGAGAGAAAAAAATTCTAAAAATTTTTTGACGAAGTTTTCAAACAAAAACTAGGTAGGTAGTGCTAAGTTGACACTCTCAGTCCAGGCATTAGAAAAGCAAATTGGAAAATCTAAAGATGGCATTAATTGAAGCTTTTTTGTTGTAAATTAGTTGTGGAGAGAAAAAAATTCTAAAAATTTTTTTGACGAAGTTTTCAAACAAAAACTAGGTAGGTAGTGCTAACTTACACTCTGAGTCCAGGGATTAGAAAAGGAAATTAGAAAATCTAAAGATGGCATTAATTGTAGATTTTTTGTTGTAAATTAGTTGTGGAGAGAAAAAAATTCTAAAAATTTTTTTGACGAAGTTTTCAAACAAAAACTAGGTAGGTAGTGCTAACTTGACACTCCCAGTCCAGGCATTAGAAAAGGAAATTAGAAAATCTAAAGATGGCATTAATTGTAGCTTTTTTGTTGTAAATTAGTTGTGGAGAGAAAAAAATTCTAAAAATTTTTTTGACGAAGTTTTCAAACAAAAACTAGGTAGGTAGTGCTAACTTGACACTCTCAGTCCAGGCATTAGAAAAGGAAATTAGAAAATCTAAAGATGGCATTAATTGTAGCTTTTTTGTTGTAAATTAGTTTTGGAGAGAAAAAAATTCAAAAAATTTTTTTGACGAAGTTTTCAAACAAAAACTAGGTAGGTAGTGCTAAGTTGACACTCTGAGTCCAGTCAGTAGAAAAGCAAATTAGAAAATCTAAAGATGGCATTAATTGTAGCTTTTTTGTTGTAAATTAGTTGTGGAGAGAAAAAAATTCTAAAAATTTTTTTGACGAAGTTTTCAAACAAAAACTAGGTAGGTAGTGCTAACTTGACACTCTCAGTCCAGGCATTAGAAAATCTAAAGATGGCATTAATTGTAGCTTTTTTGTTGTAAATTAGATGTGAAGAGAAAAAAATTCTAAAAATTTTTTTGACGAAGTTTTCAAACAAAAACTAGGTAGGTAGTGCTAACTTGACACTCTGAGTCCAGGGATTAGAAAAGCAAATTGGAAAATCTAAAGATGGCATTAGTTGAAGCTTTTTTGCTTTAAATTTGTTGTGGAGAGAAAAAAATTCTAAAAATTTTTTTGACGAAGTTTTCAAACAAAAACTAGGTAGGTAGTGCTAACTTACACTCTGAGTCCAGGGATTAGAAAAGGAAATTAGAAAATCTAAAGATGGCATTAATTGTAGATTTTTTGTTGTAAATTAGTTGTGGAGAGAAAAAAATTCTAAAAATTTTTTTGACGAAGTTTTCAAACAAAAACTAGGTAGGTAGTGCTAACTTGACACTCCCAGTCCAGGCATTAGAAAAGGAAATTAGAAAATCTAAAGATGGCATTAATTGTAGCTTTTTTGTTGTAAATTAGTTGTGGAGAGAAAAAAATTCTAAAAATTTTTTTGACGAAGTTTTCAAACAAAAACTAGGTAGGTAGTGCTAACTTGACACTCTCAGTCCAGGCATTAGAAAAGGAAATGAGAAAATCTAAAGATGGCATTAATTGTAGCTTTTTTGTTGTAAATTAGTTGTGGAGAGAAAAAAATTCTAAAAATTTTTTTGACGAAGTTTTCAAACAAAAACTAGGTAGGTAGTGCTAACTTGACACTCTCAGTCCAGGCATTAGAAAATCTAAAGATGGCATTAATTGTAGCTTTTTTGTTGTAAATTAGATGTGAAGAGAAAAAAATTCTAAAAATTTTTTTGACGAAGTTTTCAAACAAAAACTAGGTAGGTAGTGCTAACTTGACACTCTGAGTCCAGGGATTAGAAAAGCAAATTGGAAAATCTAAAGATGGCATTAGTTGAAGCTTTTTTGCTGTAAATTTGTTGTGGAGAGAAAAAAATTCTAAAAAATTTTTTGACGAAGTTTTCAAACAAAAACTAGGTAGGCAGTGCTTAGTTGACACTCTCAGTCCAGGCATTAGAAAAGGAAATTAGAAAATCTAAAGATGGCATTAATTGTAGCTTTTTTGTTGTAAATTAGTTGTGGAGAGAAAAAAATTCTAAAATTTTTTTTGACGAAGTTTTCAAACAAAAACTAGGTAAATTAGAAAATGTTAAGACGAGTTGTCAAAAAGTGTCGTACGTTCTTTTTTTACGTGTCCACAATGGCCGCATTCGGGTAACTATCCGATAGGCTATCCACCTATCCCAAAAATTTTCAGATTGCTTGAGTTGTTGTTGCATCAGCTGACATCAGATATTTTTCAACAAGGGATTACAACAACACAAACCTATCCGGATAGCTTAAGATAGTTACCCGAACGTTCCCAATGAAGCTGTACAGCTTTCTGACCACAGATTATCCACATGAAGATGAGAATCCCCGGCAGCCATTTTAATTTGCCTACAAGCTTGAAATGTCAGATTGCAGATAAAAAATGAGAATATGTGTATAAAAACCTTACACATAGCCAGAAGGGATCTCACACACCTGGTTAAATTGTTGTTGCAATTCACATCTATTCATCGACGCGGGAAGAAATTACAAATACCTACAACAATGTTAACAAATGGGTTTTAGAGGGTGAAACGTACGAAACATTCTCATCTTCATGTGGCTAATCTGTGTTTCTGACATTCTGACTGCAGAAGCACTGATATTTATAACTTTAGAAATTCAAAAGAGCTTGAAGTGCATTTCAACCCCATATAATCACTCATCGTGTTGAAATGGGCTTCAATGGGCATCAATTTTGAATTGTCATAAATGCTGCACGCAAAAGTTAAAAGCTCGTGAACTCTTGCAGCTGCGGCTACGTAACGTTGTGTTCGCAACATTGGGGCGTATTCATATTCGATGATTACAACAACAAAGAAAAATCGGAATTGGAAAAATCGGGCAATGTAAATGCGGGCTAACGAAACAGGAACACAGTGAAAATAGTGCTAGCCGTGTTTTTTGCAAACCCCGGGGAATTGGGAACTTCCACCAGACGTCAGTGGCTAAAAAGCAAAAAAAAAACACAATAGTTTGACTATAGATCTCTGCCACCAAATGTCAGAAGCGTCAGTGTAAAATTTGTAAAAAAAAAAAATAACAATCTGACGGCACTCCCTGTTTGGAAAACAAAACCAAATATCAAAGGTACGAAGGCGAGCCAAAAAAGTTGTGTGTTTAAAATAGTGATGAATATGTATTAAAATTAGTTTTTTTTGTTGTCAAACACTTGAAAAAATGTTCACTAAAGTGTTTAGACACTACTGAATAGGTAATTCGACCGCAAATCTAAGTTTTCACTTCCAAATACAAAAAATTATCAAATGACCGCCTTTTTAACACTGGCAAGAGCATGTAAATATTTTCCAACCAGTTTTTGTTTTTAAATGTCAAATTAGAAAGAGAAAATACAAATCTTGGAAGAGCTCTATTGTCAGGGAAAACAAAAAACATGTAATTGTGCATTTATGACCTTAGTTTGTTTCCCCTGCATCTTTTTATGTCAAAGTTTTTTTTTTCTTACTTGAGAACTGTCAAAGTTAGAAAGAGAAAAGATAAAGATAGTTTCTGGAAAAGCCTAATTTGGAACTTCCACCAGACTTCAGTACCAAACAAGCAAAAAAAAATCAATAGTATGACAGAAAAATATGTAGGGAAAATAAAAAACATGTGATTGTGATTGGTCGTTTGTTTGTTTTCCCTACATATTTGTATGTCAAAATTAGAAAGAGAAAAGACAAAGATAGTTTCTGGAAAAGCCTTATTTGGTTGAAAGAAACGACATTGGGGACTAGCGACGCCATTACAAAAAAAAAATGGAGTTTCCATACAAACTTTCGATAACAAGTATACAATTCATGCTGGTAACTCAGTTTTCCTCCGTGCTGAAGTGAAGCCCCGAGAATTCTCCGCGCTTAGCTAAGCCCGAAGGGGATTAGTTTTTGTTGCATTTAAAATGTAAATTGCAGGACAGGACCTCGTTTCTTTCGACCAATTTCCTCGGGGCTGCAAAAAAACACAGCTACTGATGCGCTATTCAGTAAAACGACACATGTAATCAGGCACTATAATTGCTAAAGCTGGCCATACACGATAAAGCCATTTGGCTCGGAGCCAATTTGGCTCGTGGATTTCCGACCGGCTGAAAATCAAAATGGCTCAGTTGAGCCCAATCACACGATGCAATTTGGCTCGGCCAGCCATTTGGCTCGATCGTGTATGGCCTGCTTAAGGCCTGGTGCCCACTAGGCAACTTAGTTGCCAGCAACTTTTAGTTGCTGGGTATTGCCGGCAATTCTGAGCAACTAAACTTGCCTGCCCTCGCCCACTAGGTAACTTCTGAGCAAGTTTTGAGAATTAATATTTGTGGTTTTTGTATTTAATTTTCTATAAAAACATGTAACACCTGAACCTATCTCAATTTGACCTGTCTAAAATGCAAAATCGATGTAACATTTCAATGGACAACAAATAAAAATGTTTAATTTTCGAAAGTTGCTCGGAAATTGCTTAGTGGGAGGGGGTCAGCAACTAAAAGTTGCCCGGAGTTGCCGGCAACTTAGTTCCGTCAACAACTCCGAGCAACTTAAAGTTGCCGGCAACTAAGTTGCCCGGTGGGTACTCTCCCATATAAGCCAATGTAATTGAATCGGGAGCAACTAAAAGTTGCTGGGGTGAGCAACTAAAAGCTGCCTAGTGGGCAGCAGGCCTAAAGCCGGAACCACACTACTCTCGCCATTACAATGCATTTCATAGATTTCGAGACAACACATCACACGATACAAATATGGTTATTCGCATATGAAATACATTAGAGCGATATCGACACATCACTCCAAAACACACCCCACGAGACTTGGTCCCCTTTCACACGAGGAAACTGAGTTGCCAGCAACATTCAGTTGTGATTCAGGGTGAGAAGGGCAAGAAGTAAGAGGGGAAAATGAAATCTCCCCGGTCAACGATTCGAGGAGATTTTTTTGACATTCCTCTTCACACACACAGTACCCAAGCAACACATAAACTCTTGAAGTGTTCTCCAAACAAATTTATCAGCTCTTAACAAACTGTTAGTTCAATCTTCTTAATACCACTACACTTTATGATCTGTTACTTTGCTCTAGAAAAGTGTTGTTTGTTTTAACTATTACAAAAACGTCTTTTAAACATCTTGAATATCTTCATGGCAAATGTGTTTATATTGACTCTCTGTAGATCCTCTTTACAACCTTTTTAAAAGGAGTATGTTTAAATTGCGCAAGAGTATATCTCTTATTACTCTTTCAAATACATTTCGAAGATATTTTGCAGATGTTATTCCTAAAATGTCTTTATGAAGGCTTAAAATTGCGTCTTTAAGTAGAATTAATATTCTCTTTTGATTGAAAAAAATTTTTTGTGTCATCTGACATTTCTGAATTGCGCTTTTCTTATTTTCGTATTTATTGTACATATGTAGGTACTATTAATTTGAAAATTGAAAAAGAGTTTAGGGAGCTGCAAGAGACTTAAGACCAAAAATTGCTCATCAATTATTTTAGTACGCGAATGAACATAATAATAAACAATTGCTTATAGTTTTTTTTTCTTTAACTCTTTGTTGACACTCAGTTGACACTTTCATTGTCTCTCTCTTCTTTCAAGTTCATTCGTTTGATATCTTATCATGAAGTCGTTAAGAGGTTTCTGACTCTAGAAAAATGTGATTATAACACAGATGTTTTGACGACATCTTAAGAAACTCTTTAAACGGTAGTTAGTTTATACAAAGTTACACATATTTTTTGTAAAGGGTGACATAGTTAAACGTATATTTTTAATACAGTTTTTGTATGTTTTATTATTTATTTCAATAAAAAATTTTAATGTGCAATTGTACATAGGTAGACATATTATGTAGGTAGTGAAATAATTTTCTTAAAAACTGCGGTGTTTGGACAGATTTGGATCAAAAAAATATTGTTTATACCATTGGATAACCCCCGTCTGTCTGTCCAAACCAGGGTAATAGGGAATTAAGCTAATTTTTCAACCATCTGTTACTGTCATAAAACTGACGATGAAAATATGGCAAAGCGAAAATATAAGGCAATATTTTTTCTTAAAAAAAAATAACTGCTACATTTTCATTTTTAATGTGAAATTTTAATCATGAACCGTCAAAACTTTTTAAGGCCTCAATGTTAAACAAACGCTCATTTTATTAATATGAGAATAATTTATCCAAAACCCATTAAAAGAAAAACAAGACATTTAGTACCTACATTTCATGAGGCACCCTGTAGGAAGGTATATCTTGATACATGCCCAACAAAATACGTTCGCCATATTTATTTCGTTCAATTGCGAAAAAAATATTTATTAAATACATAATATTGAATAAAGTACAGTTACATGTATTATGCCTGCACTTTTATTTGTTTAGTAACACTGTGGGAGATAATAATTCATAAAAACATTTGTTTTCTTTTGTTGTCAGTGAATTTTGTATTATTTTTCTTGATTTTAACTTGTAAATACTTTTTTATTTCAAGGCGCGTTAATTCTATGTGGGGTAGAGTATGCGATTTTTAAGTAAATCTTTTCTTGCAATACAAAATACACATCGTTAAGGACTTTATAAAATTAATTGTAAATCTAACCCTACATGAACATAAAGAATTTGTCATGGCTTTACTTTTTAGTTAAAAATCATTCTATTTCATTTAAATTGTTATAAAATTGTATTTGTGTAAAAGAGAAAGAAATTATTCGTTATATTATTTTCTCCCTCCAAGGTTACACTTTTGACTACAAAAAAAATCTTCAAAACCTCTTGAGAGCATCTTTAAAGATGCGTCAAAAAAATGATCTCTATAAACTCTTACAAATACTTTATTTAGAACTCTTCGCTCCATACAATAGGCTCCTCCCCTTTAGGCCTTTTTGGGTCTTAACGACCTCTTCAAGATTGTGTAAAGAGTTGAAAGATCTTCGAAAATAGCTTTTAGAGATATCTTGAAGACTCAATTGTGTTGCTTGGGTAGAGTGTGTTCAACCAAGCTATTTTAAAAGGAAACTACAGAAAGTTTCCACGATTTTGTTTCTTCGTGTGAAAGGTACAGGAGATTTTTAAGGAAATTAAAATAAAACGTCAAAAAAATCTCCAGCAACTTGTTTCCTCGTGTGAAAGGGGACATACTTTTTTTGGCTTAAGTCCCCTTTCACACAAAGAAACAAGTTGCTGGAGATTTTTTGACGTTTGCTTTTAATTGCTTCTAAAATCTCTTGTACTTTTCACACGAAGAAACAAAATCGTAAGAGCTTTTCTGTACTTTCCATTATCCTTGATGTCCAGCCAGAGAGTTCGAAAAATTAATACACGCAATTGCCCTTATAGAAGCAATAGTATTTTATTTCTAGAAGAACATGGAAATAAAAGATTACAATAATTGTTCTTGTTTTATCTTATTAGGTATATTCACCGCAGTTTGCACTCTCCAACCGTTCAGCTACAAGGATGGATTTCAAAAGAAAGATCTTTTTTGACATATGAGAAAAAGAAGATCGAAAATCAAAATGGCGAAAGAATTATGTCCGGTGTGAGGAGTGCAAACTGCGGCGAGAAAAATGGTGACAGCTATAGATGTTCGTTGATTAATAAGTTGTCGTCTAGGTGGTGCTGCATGGAAGTTCTGTTTGCGTGAATACTTAAGGTCGTTCTTCCACATCCATATAAAGTCTCTTGGTTGAACGTACATCACCTAATAAAAGAGAACTGCCGATTTAGGTCATGACTCAAAATTCATGGTGTAATAGCGGACGACTCACAGGACGAAATTTTAAAGAAGAATTCGAAGAGAGTTACGACGAAAAAGTCGTTGTGTAATACCAGACTATGAAATGCTAAACTCATAATTTCCGAGTTTTTCACTAAAAACGATTTTACATCGTACTAAATCGACTAAAATTTTGGCCTAACAAAAGGAAAACTGTTACTACGTTTTCATAAGGCCAAATGAGATAATTTCGTTGAAAATTTCCAAATTAGTTCCGAAATTGTCTTATTTCCCATGGAAATTCACATTTCGAAATGGAGATAAATTCAACCAAATTTGCACGAAATCAGGTTGGAAATAAGACACAAACATGAACACACCTAAATTGATTTAGAATCGAACAACTGCTGATTCAAGTCAAGTGCCAAAATTGAAGTAAAAGACGTCAAATACATTTGGGCAGTCAAACCTTGTCAGAGGTTATAAACTAACTCTTTGATTGTGTAAGTGCAATGTGAACATCCTCTTTCGATGGCTCGAATAATAACATAGTGATTTGTTAATTTTAAATTGGCTTAAAATATTATTATAAAGTAAACGTTTTCTGTTTTAACTTTTGCTTATAACAATAAAAAGATCAAAAATCTATTACGAACGTCAAAAAAATGTTAAAACTTTAAAATTTTAGTTATTTTATTAAATTTGTTCTTGTGAATCTGACTAAACTTCGGAAAACTTTTCGTACAAAGAATTTTCCTTGGAAATGCTTGTTTTTTTTTCTCACAGAGGCGTTTCAAACTATTCAATAAATGTTATTACACTAAAATTTACGAATCAATTGATATTACAAACTTATATTTTCTATTAAAAAAAAGTGAATAATAAAAATCACTGAAAAGATCATTCGCTGTTGTGTTTGTATTTGTTTGTTTAACCTCTGACTATGATTCTATAACTGTAAGAACAAGACGGAAAAAAGACAAAGATAGTTTCCCGAAAAGCACAATACAAAAAAAAAAAAAAAAAACAAATCAAAATATTTTTCACGGAAAACGGGAAAACTGAAAAAAACAATTCGATAAATACAATTCGAAAATACTAATATTAATTTGTGAGTCATACAAATTGGTACATCCGATTAAATTGCAGAATCGCCTCGATCTGATTTGCAGGGAAATATGCTGTGGAAAGACATGCCATATCTTCTAAAAGGTTTGAAGTTTTACATTTAGGGTCAATTTACGTGTTCCTACGTCCCTAGGATTTACACATAGGTACCTTGGCTTTTTTTTTAGAGTCTGTCTAAAGGCACGTTCTCATACCTAAACAGTGAGGTTCATTTAAATCCAAAAAAGACTTTGAATATAACCAACCTTGCACCTACCCCAAATCCTATAGTGATGCCAAGCAGGGGGGTTGCAGGGGGGCAGCATGCCCCCCATACATACCTCACTGTTTATGTATGAGAACTAATTTCGCGTACGCGAAACTACGTGCCTTTAGACAGACTCTAAAAAAAAGCCAAGGTGATGTGTTGTCTCGAAATCTATGAAATGCATTGTAATGGCGAGAGTAGTGTGGTTCCGGCTTTAGGCCTGCTGCCCAATAGGCAGCTTTTAGTTGCTCACCCCAGCAACTTTTAGTTGCTCCCGATTCAATTACATTGGCTTATATGGGAGAGTACCCACCGGGCAACTTAGTTGCCGGCAACTTTAAGTTGCTCGGAGTTGTTGACGGAACTAAGTTGCCGGCAACTCCGGGCAACTTTTAGTTGCTGACCCCCTCCCACTAAGCAATTTCCGAGCAACTTTCGAAAATTAAACATTTTTATTTGTTGTCCATTGAAATGTTACATCGATTTTGCATTTTAGACAGGTCAAATTGAGATAGGTTCAGGTGTTACATGTTTTTATAGTAAATTAAATACAAAAACCACAAATATTAATTCTCAAAACTTGCTCAGAAGTTACCTAGTGGGCGAGGGCAGGCAAGTTTAGTTGCTCAGAATTGCCGGCAATACCCAGCAACTAAAAGTTGCTGGCAACTAAGTTGCCTAGTGGGCACCAGGCCTTAAGCAGGCCATACACGATCGAGCCAAATGGCTGGCCGAGCCAAATTGCATCGTGTGATTGGGCTCAACAGAGCCATTTTGATTTTCAGCCGGTCGGAAATCCACGAGCCAAATTGGCTCCGAGCCAAATAGCTTGATCGTGCATGGCCAGCTTTAGCAATTATAGTGCCTGATTACATGTGTCGTTTTACTGAATAGCGCATCAGTAGCTGTGTTTTTTTGCAAGCCCCGAGGAAATTGGTCGAAAGAAACGAGGTCCTGTCCTGCAATTTACATTTTAAATGCAACAAAAACTAATCCCCTTCGGGCTTAGCTAAGCGCGGAGAATTCTCGGGGCTTCACTTCAGCACGGAGGAAAACTGAGTTACCAGCATGAATTGTATACTTGTTATCGGAAGTTTGTATGGAAACTCCATTTTTTTTTTGTAATGGCGTCGCTAGTCCCCAATGTCGTTTCTTTCAACCAAATAAGGCTTTTCCAGAAACTATTTTTGTCTTTTCTCTTTCTAATTTTGACATACAAATATGTAGGGAAAACAAACAAACGACCAATCACAATCACATGTTTTTTATTTTCCCTACATATTTTTCTGTCATACTATTGATTTTTTTTGCTTGTTTGGTACTGAAGTCTGGTGGAAGTTCCAAATTAGGCTTTTCCAGAAACTATCTTTATCTTTTCTCTTTCTAACTTTGACAGTTCTCAAGTAAGAAAAAAAAAAAACTTTGACATAAAAAGATGCAGGGGAAACAAACTAAGGTCATAAATGCACAATTACATGTTTTTTGTTTTCCCTGACAATAGAGCTCTTCCAAGATTTGTATTTTCTCTTTCTAATTTGACATTTAAAAACAAAAACTGGTTGGAAAATATTTACATGCTCTTGCCAGTGTTAAAAAGGCGGTCATTTGATAATTTTTTGTATTTGGAAGTGAAAACTTAGATTTGCGGTCGAATTACCTATTCAGTAGTGTCTAAACACTTTAGTGAACATTTTTTCAAGTGTTTGACAACAAAAAAAAACTAATTTTAATACATATTCATCACTATTTTAAACACACAACTTTTTTGGCTCGCCTTCGTACCTTTGATATTTGGTTTTGTTTTCCAAACAGGGAGTGCCGTCAGATTGTTATTTTTTTTTTTTACAAATTTTACACTGACGCTTCTGACATTTGGTGGCAGAGATCTATAGTCAAACTATTGTGTTTTTTTTTTGCTTTTTAGCCACTGACGTCTGGTGGAAGTTCCCAATTCCCCGGGGTTTGCAAAAAACACGGCTAGCACTATTTTCACTGTGTTCCTGTTTCGTTAGCCCGCATTTACATTGCCCGATTTTTCCAATTCCGATTTTTCTTTGTTGTTGTAATCATCGAATATGAATACGCCCCAATGTTGCGAACACAACGTTACGTAGCCGCAGCTGCAAGAGTTCACGAGCTTTTAACTTTTGCGTGCAGCATTTATGACAATTCAAAATTGATGCCCATTGAAGCCCATTTCAACACGATGAGTGATTATATGGGGTTGAAATGCACTTCAAGCTCTTTTGAATTTCTAAAGTTATAAATATCAGTGCTTCTGCAGTCAGAATGTCAGAAACACAGATTAGCCACATGAAGATGAGAATGTTTCGTACGTTTCACCCTCTAAAACCCATTTGTTAACATTGTTGTAGGTATTTGTAATTTCTTCCCGCGTCGATGAATAGATGTGAATTGCAACAACAATTTAACCAGGTGTGTGAGATCCCTTCTGGCTATGTGTAAGGTTTTTATACACATATTCTCATTTTTTATCTGCAATCTGACATTTCAAGCTTGTAGGCAAATTAAAATGGCTGCCGGGGATTCTCATCTTCATGTGGATAATCTGTGGTCAGAAAGCTGTACAGCTTCATTGGGAACGTTCGGGTAACTATCTTAAGCTATCCGGATAGGTTTGTGTTGTTGTAATCCCTTGTTGAAAAATATCTGATGTCAGCTGATGCAACAACAACTCAAGCAATCTGAAATTTTTGGGATAGGTGGATAGCCTATCGGATAGTTGCCCGAATGCGGCCATTGTGGACACGTAAAAAAAGAACGTACGACACTTTTTGACAACTCGTCTTAACATTTTCTAATTTACCTAGTTTTTGTTTGAAAACTTCGTCAAAAAAAATTTTAGAATTTTTTTCTCTCCACACCTAATTTACAACAAAAAAGCTACAATTAATGCCATCTTTAGATTTTCTAATTTCCTTTTCTAATGCCTGGACTGAGAGTGTCAACTTAGCACTACCTACCTAGTTTTTGTTTGAAAACTTCGTCAACAAAATTTTTAAAATTTTTTTCTCTCCACAACTAATTTACAACAAAAAAGCTACAATTAATGCCATCTTTAGATTTTCCAATTTGCTTTTCTAATGCCTGGACTGAGAGTGTCAAGTTAGCACTACCTACCTAGTTTTTGTTTGAAAACTTCGTCAAAAAAATTTTTAGAATTTTTTTCTCTCCACAACTAATTTACAACAAAAAAGCTACAATTAATGCCATCTTTAGATTTTCTAATTTCCTTTTCTAAAGCCTGGACTGAAAGTGTCAAGTTAGCACTACCTACCTAGTTTTTGTTTGAAAACTTCGTCAAAAAAAATTTTAGAATTTTTTTCTCTCCACAACTAATTTACAACAAAAAAGCTACAATTAATGCCGTCTTTAGATTTTCCAATTTGCTTTTCTAATGCCTGGACTCAGAGTGTCAACTTAGCACTACCTACCTAGGTTTTGTTTGAAAACTTCGTCAAAAAATTTTTTAGAATTTTTTTCTCTATTAATGCCATCTTTAGATTTTCCAATTTGCTTTTCTAATCCCTGGACTGAGAGTGTCAACTTAGCACTACCTACCTAGTTTTTGTTTGAAAACTTCGTCAGCTAAATTTTTAGAATTTTTTCTCTCCACAACTAATTTACAACAAAAAAGCTACAATTAATGCCATGTTTAGATTTTCTAATTTCCTTCTCTAATGCCTGGACTGATAGTGTCAACTTAGCACTACCTACCTAGTTTTTGTTTGAAAACTTTGTCAAAAAATTTTTAGAATTTTTCTCTCTGCACAACTAATTTACAACAAAAAAGCTACAATTAATGCCATCTTTAGATTTTCTAATGCCTGGACTGAGAGTGTCAAGTTAGCACTACCTACCTAGTTTTTGTTTGAAAACTTCGTCAAAAAAATTTTTAGAATTTTTTTCTCTCCACAACTAATTTACAACAAAAAAGCTACAATTAATGCCATCTTTAGATTTTCTAATTTCCTTTTCTAATGTCTGGACTGGGAGTGTCAAGTTAGCACTACCTACCTAGTTTTTGTTTGAAAACTTCGTCAAAAAAATTTTTAGAATTTTTTTCTCTCCACAACTAATTTACTACAAAAAAGCTACAATTAATTGTGTACTTTGTTTTTTAAATTTCCTAAAGTGTAGTGCTAACTTGATATCAAGTTAGCACTACATACCATGTTTTTTTTAATACAAGTATTCTTATGGCAAAACATTTTTAGAATTTTTTTCTTTCCACAACAAATTTACAACAAAAAAACTACAATTAACTGTGTTATTAGTTTTTTTATTTTCTGAAAGTGTAATGCTAACTTGATATCAAGTTAGCACTACATACCATTTTTTTATTAAATAGTAGAGCTACAAATTTTTTTTTTCCACAACTAATTTACTACTTAAAAGCTACAATTAACTGTGTACTTAGTTTATTTAATTTCTAAAAGTGTAGTGCTAACTTGACACACGTTAGGGAATCACATAAAAATGCTCTGTACCAAACTTGAAGAAAATGGGTTAACCCGTTTAGGCTCTAGCTCAAATTACAGTGGACGCACAGCCGCAAAGACGCACAGACCGACGGACGGCATGACGAAACTCAATTCTTTGGACTTCTGGACTTTTTTTACACGAAACCAATACTTGCCTAATAGAGCAAGCAAAAATAGTGTTTCTTGAACATATAGAATAGGATATTTCCAAAACCAGAGCAGTTATGAGGTTGGGTTGAAGTTAAGTACATTAAAAAGATTTGGAAAAGCTGGTTTCGGAAATAAAACCTTAAATTTTGTTGACTTATTAACATACATACATAATGTAACTACATTTATGTATGTATGTGTATGTTATCACTCATATTAGTATAGTAACTACCAATATTAGATGATTTGTATCTTTCTTTATAACTTTTTTTCGCATATTAAATACATAGCTACACATGAGAGGTTATTTTTGAAAGTGGAATAAGTCCATTTTAACACATTTTGCAATTAAAATACAATATAACGGTAGGTATGTCTATATTCAATATTATTTGCTGTATTATTTTTCGAAAAGAAAGATCAATTGTATATATTTTAATAACTCAATAAATTTCATTTTGAGTTCTGAACCTTATATGTTTTAAGAACTAAAATAAAAACACAGTCATGTTCTGCTTTGATATTCGCAACGGAATAAGAATTTCATTTTAGAAAAATCATCTCTTGAATAAACACTTTTATATAGTATTAACAAAATCTTGAACCAAACATTGCAAAACGTTTTAAAGCTATTTTCGATGAATTCTGTTTCCAACAAAATATTTTACAATCCTCATATAGTATTTGCAATGAAAAAGAAAATTATCGCTGTTCGTCCGCTGAACACAAATTATGTTTTACTAATACTAATAAGAACTTAAATTAAAATTGTTACTGCTAAGGCTGTGTTCAAAAAATAAGATAAAGGTACACATTAAAAAAAAAAATCCCATTTTTGTGAGCTTTGTTAAACAATCTAGCCGTTAATATTTAGTTACTTACTTATTTTATTCCTATTACTATAACCTTATGTCAAAACATACATATTTTCTTGTATGTAGATATGTATTTTTCACCTATACAGTTTCTCTCCGATCAAAAACAGTCAAAATAAAGTAGTAGTTAAAGTGTGATTTTATTGAACAAAAGAACTAAAAATCATGTTTACAAATTTCACAATATATAACATTGGCTTTTGCCATCAGCCAGCAATAAAAATATATAACATACATAACATACATAATGTCTATATAATCAAATACAAAATATGATGGATCTATTCTCTGGCTCGAAGCAATACTCGCTTAAGTCTAAAAACGTAATTGTTGGCAAAAGCACTTTTAAGTTTAATTTTGAGATTTGAAAAAATCCTAACTATATAAGTTACCAATGGATATATATTTTGAAAACTTACTCCTACCGTTGATCAATTACATGTTTTGTGTTTATAAATATGCTGATTTGCATTAGTTATTGCAAAAATAGTTTTTTAAGCTGTTTTTGCTTATCTAAATATTTTACATCTCAATGACTTATATCACTCAAGCGGTTATTCCAAATTGAAAATTATAGTTCATGTCTTCTTATACGACTCAAGCTGTTTTTGCAAACTTATTTTTTTTTTAATTTATCAGTTATAAGCTACTTTTTCTTTGAAGACAAATATTAATGATAGTACAAAATCAACTTTTTTTTGAAAAAAGTCTCGATGCACATTTGGTTTCACATCTATTTCAAATGTTTGTTTGGAATATCAACTTTCTTCTTCGTGCTGATAAGATTTTTTTTTGGTAAAGCACCAGAGAACAAATATTTCAATCAATTTAAACGTATAAGCACCACGTGTACACATTTAGGTCCAGTTTTTCAGTGCGAGATTAAACTTAAGCTCGAGTTAACTCATCAAATTTGGTGAGTTAACTCAGGATTAACTGAACAGATGCTTTCGATATTCACCGGGTTTGTTTAGTCGCTCCGCATGCGTTCTCCACTGAAAACTGCTTCCTCAGTTATCTGTGGGCAATTTACTTCTAGAGTTAGCTGGCTCTGGTTAAACTCATCAGTAAAAACCTGGGCCTAAGTGTACAAAATAGGTTATTTAATTGGCATCCAGTACTATTTGATATCTGACTCTGCCAAAATTTTGTTTGCTGTATCTTTACAATCTACTTTTTGCTACAAAAATTTGCTGAGATCTTCATCTGCTTCTCGACATTGGCTTTGATTTTGGAAAAGTAACGAAGTCGAAAAGCTTTGGGAATTCATTTCTACAAGATTTTATGTGGTTTTAACACCAACAGCTCAAACTAAATTTTTCGTTTCTCTATGATTGTATGATCGGCTCTTAGAACGTTTGTTCTCTTACTTCAATGGTATATGTAGCTGGTTTAAGTAAGCTCAAATCACAAATGAGTTCTTCCAATTTAGAAAAATAACAAACAAATATAACTTCCGAATGGAGGTATGTATAATTGTATATTCCACTGAATACATTGCAAGCACCTTAAAATATTTTAAAGAATAAATGCTCAAGGCAATAGAAACGGTTGGATTATTTTTCACAGTAAAGCTTGTAATAGTGGCCAAAGACGACGCACAGTGGGGCAGAATGCTATAAAAAGTGGCATCAAATCAGCCGTTACAGCTTATAACCTGAAATTTTACACGATAGCTTCGGAGACCAGTCCGGAGATATTTTTAAACCCGCCCACTTGACACGCCCACTAAAACTCCCACTTTACTGAAATGTGTCTTTTTTCAATATTAAAAACTTAAAAAAGATTTATTGAAGATCTAATTTTTGTCCGCTAAACTTACCTCGCAGACCCACTTTAACGCCAACTTTTATCGTGATTCGTTCATAAAACGAATCTTAAATTATTCATTTATTTATTCAGGCTAAGGTATAGTTAAAAAAAAATTAATTAAATTTGCCCATTTATTACAAAATCATACCAAAAATTGTTATTATATCCTTAGAAATCATCACTATCATCATCATTGTCATCATTATCATCACTGTCATCATCATTATCAATATTATCAGACTCAAAACGAGTGTCTGATTCCTGGTCATTTGGCGGTTTCAGCAAGTTGAGAGCTTCTTTGGGAAAAGACTGGATTTTTTTTATGCCATTTTTGCTTGGGTGTTATAATGGGATCCGAGCTTAGTAAAAAAAAATTAAACATATCTTCATTCGTTGTTTCATGACTTGATTTTCTTAAGAAATTCTCGCGGAATTTTTTTTAAAATCTTTGTTGCGTGCATCTTGCGCCTCCTCCGAGAGTTGGCCAATCGGCAACAGTGCAGATGATATAATTTATGGCCCATGAATAAAATATTTAGCAAAGTTGGTGGCATAGGACACCAGGGATATTTACTGACGAAGCATCTCGCTGTGTCATGTGCAAATTCCCTGAACTTGATTAAAACAATATCATTTAAACTGGCAACTGCAATCATAATTGTGTGAATTTTTTTTATAAGTTCAATGTCTATTTTTGTTATTTCGGCTAAGAGTTCAGGGTTTTGGAAAAACCGCCTAGCGGTGTTGCCATCGTTCGTGTTACCGAATCCCGGTTTTGGTTTATCGACAATTAATCCACATCATTCTCGGAAATCCTTTTGAATTCGGGCCTTATTTGCTGCCACGACTTTTTTATCGCTATCGCGAGTTTGCCATTTTTGAATGGGTAATTTGTATGCTAAATGCAAAAGGCATTCAAACATTCGTATCCAACCATGTAAAACAGAGAATCCAAAAGATAAGTGTTCTGTTTTAACTGGTCGTCTAATCATATCTTCCACTTTGTTGAATTCCTTCGAAGTTGCTCCACATAAATAACATTTTTGGGTTGAGGTGGTTTCAGTTAAAGCATTACAAACTTTTCCATCAATCATGGAAAAAATTAAAGAATGACCTACTTTTACAGACCTATTATTACGGAAGTTGTTTGAAGATTTTGAATCTGTTCATCCACTCGTGCTTTTTCAGCTTTCGAAACTTCAGTTGACTCTTTAATATATTCAATTTTCAAGCGCCTGTAATAATTTGTGGAAGCTGGACGAGGGTTTTGCCAGATTATATGTTCACTACTTGCAAGCCAAATGGGGACTAAACAGGTTATGAAAAATGCAGAATCGTCTGCTTCTGGTCCGTGAAAAGCTTATTTATAGGAACTATGTCCCGAGCTACCATCAAAACCCCACTTCGATAATGAGGAACATTTCTCAAGATCTTCATCTCCTATTGTTTCAAGAACACACTCCAACATTGAAAGTAATCTTTTTGATGTAATGTCAAGCAAAGCTTGAAGACTGACTTCGACTTTTGTAGCTGTAATTTTCACTTGATCTTTGTTGGGATAGCAATCTTTCTTTGCATTCTGCACAACTTTGTACGATGGAAATTTTTCAGGAGAACTCATTCTTATCAAATTATATTGGTGGCGGGATAGTTTCGCTGCGACTAATACTGCCAAAGCATCTTCTCCAGTCATACAACTTTTCTCCTGCGCCTTTTTAAGTACTTTCTCTGCTTTTCAGCTCTATTGGGGCTTACAGTTGCTTCTTTTAAGAGTTTGGAGGCTTGAATCTGTCCGGAAGCTCTTAAAATCATTTGAGTAGCATAATTGAGGACATTAAAAGGTACCCAATCTCTCAAGTCCTGCGCTTTGTTCGTTCAGAAGAAGTCTCAAAACTCACTTCCGGACGACCACGTTTTTTCGCTGAATCTGGTGCTCTATAGAATCTAATAGAACTGTTAAGCCATTTTTCATTAGATTTGAAAAAAATTTCTTCGATCCTGCAAGCTTTGAGCCACCATGTCTTGAAATTAGTTTTGAAATGCGAGAATGTTTTGCATAAGACTTCTATTTGTGCCTTTTCAGTGCTTTTTGTTAATTTAATAAGTGCTTCTTTTAAGAAAGTCAACTCTTCTTCAATTATTATGCTCCCAGAGCTTATCATAAAAGCAACAAGTTCACTTCTTGCCAAAAAAATTGAATTTGAAGAAAGTCCTTAAGCAACGAAAAAAAAAGTATCAACCGAAGGCACCATACAAAAATCCAAATATCACGAAAAGTGCAGAAAAGTAGCAGGATTTTTTGCCAAAGATACAAAAAACACATCACACTTATTCAAACGCCTCAAAAATAAAAACTCGGACGAACCCGGAACCCAACTAAAAGTCTACGCGATTTAAGAAATCTTTAAAAACACAATTTTTAAAAACTGATCACAGGACATCACCTCTATTAAGACACGTTTTGACATACCTGAAGTTGAAGGCTCCATACCAAGATTTTATAATTATTTGCAGATAAACAAAAATTCGGACTTTATACAAAGAAGACAAAACACCAAATTTTTTTTTGAGTCAACTGAAAATCAATCAAGCTCCAACTAAGCTGCGCTGTGATGAATCATATAAGTCTAAAAAGAAATCATTTGGATTTTTAAATAATGGGGAAATTACTTAATCGAAACAAAAAAAAAATTATAGATATTTTCAATTTAGTTTTTTGAATTATTGCCAGTTGGACCATCTTGCCCCACTGTGCGACGTCATGCATTGAAGTATTTGCAAGAGAAGCTATCTACTTAATTTCTTTAAAAGTAGCTTTCCCGCACTGGGACTTCACACTATCCAAAGTAACTTCAAACATGTTTTCAACTCTCTATTATCTTTGGTGAATTTTTGACTGCTGTAATTCATTTTCACAACTGAAAACATTCAGTTTCATTAAAACAAACGTACAGTGGGTTAGGTATATCTGATGATAAGAAGCAGGTATCTATATTTTAATAAACTTTTGAACTATATCAAATTGATTTGAACAATGGATCAATTTCGACGATTTCGTGCAGCTTTTAAAACGCGTGCACTGCATTCATAAACTTAGAGTTTTGTTAGCACTGACTAGTAAACAATTTTTGCTCATATAATACACATCCACTGTAACCATATCCTTAAGCAGCAATTTTGATTTCTGTTTAAGCTGCTATCACGTCTGAATTCGTTCATCTTCACTCTTCAGGTGAATCTAAACTGATATTCGTCAACCGTCTCTGCAACCTCAAAATTAGAATCCATCGGATGGATAAAATTTAAATCATTTACAGCAAACGTTTCAAAAGAATAATTAGATGCTATCAGTAATGTATCAAAATAGTCTTACCTATTTGTAGATGATTTTGTTTCGTTCATGATAACTTCAGACATGTTTTTAAATGCATATGTATGTAGAACCTTTACTTGAAATGTCTTCTTTTGTGGTGTATCAATTATAAGTTGTCACCCACTTTCAAGATTTCTTATTGTTATATTTATAACAAAAATGACTCACCATTTTGAGAACTGCCCAAGAAAGGTAAAACAATACCTTGGCACTGGAACTCAAAACAATGTATAAATTACTTTTAAGAAATCGCCTTATACACCTGAATATAATAACAACTCATGTTACTATTTCACTTCGAAACCCACTTAAGTCCACACAAAAGTCCTCCATGCATTTATCATAATAACTTAACTCGAGTTAATTCTCAGGTTTTAAGAATTTTTGATTTACAATAGTAGCCTGGAAGATTCCTAAAAACACCCAAACAAAATTTGGAAAGTAACTTAACTCATTTGGCATCGATGAGAATCTCTTTTCAATTTTGCAAAAACCGCTTAACTCCAGATAAGTTGTTTTACACTCTCATATACTTTCTTTTGTTTTTGGCCAATTAAGATTTATAAAAATAGCTTAAGTCGATATAAGTCATTATTTAAAACTGCCTTATATGACATTTTTCAATAAGATACTTTTCGGACTTACCACGATTTTAATTTATGATCATAGAGATCGACTGCCCGACGTTTCGACAGCGTGACACTTGTCGTGGTCACGGGTTTACTGATGGTTTATGGATGGGTGTTGTTTTGTTTCTCATTTCTTCTTGTGCGGAAATTGTACCGGTCGGCTTTAAGTTTGACAGTGTGACAGTCTGATACAGTCTGTTTTAAGAGCGAGAGTGTAACAGTATGATAGTAAAACCGTGCGGCAGAGTGACAGAGTAACAGAATAATGTTATAGTTAAACAGTGTACTGTGGGAATATTTGGTTGTATGTGTGACAGTGTATCAGTAGCAAAGTGTGAGAGCGTGGAAATAAAAGTGTGGCAGTGTGAAACCATATGGTGTGTGTCAAAACAAAGAATTGTGAGAGAGTGAAAATAAAAAAGTGTTAGAAAGTAAAAATGAGCGTGGCAGTGGTGAAATAAAAAAGTCTGACAGTGTCAAAACAAAATATGTGAGAGGGTTTAAATTAAAAGTGTGGCAGTGTGAAACTAAAAAGTGTCACAGTGTGAAAATAAAAATGTGTGAGAGTGAAAATAAAAAATTGTGGCAGTGTTGAAATAAAAAGGGTGACAGTGTGAAAATAAAATATATGACAGTTTGAAAATAGAGAGTGTGAAAGTGTAAAAATGGAACAGTGAATGTGAAAGGGACAGTAAGAAAGTTTGAGTGAAAGTGTGAGTGAGAAAGTGCTAGTATGATATTATGAAAGTAATGTGTGATGTGCTAGTTTAAGGATAAGTTTCTCGCAGAAGCAAATCCAAAACTCATATAAATGCGTTCGAGTAGATTGGTGAAATAAATATATAATGTTGTCTTTCAGCAATTGGAAATTTGAATTGCAAAACATTCTCTCTCAGAGCCAGAGACAGGGAAAGAGTTACGCACAAGCAGCACAGTGACAGCACATAAGCATGTATACCTAGCAGCATGTGCATGCGCACACAAGCATATCTATAGAAGCAGATAGAACAACTGAGACTGACTGGTGGAGTGCAAGAACAATAAAAAGGTTTTTTGGTTTTCTTTTTTTTTGCTATAATTTTTGTTTTTGTCTTTTGGATTAATTCTCTATAGATCTCACCACGCGAAGTGAACACCCATTGACAAAAAAAAACAGGACATACCTACACAGGTACATAATAACTTCTTAACTTTTTCTTCTATGGAAAGCCATAGTACGGACATAGTAAGGGTATTCATGCAAGAGCGGAAAACCCGGATAAACCTCAGAAACCAGATAATTTTATCTCTGCAGAAACGAACTGTCAAAATTTGCATGGGAATATTTTTCTACAGATCTGATAAATTTATCTCATCAATTTGAAGCGGAAAACGTAAAGATAAACCTGATAAATTTATAAATGACATTTGTGATGTGTTTGATGTGACATTTCACAAAATCCAGATGACATACGTACGTTAAGCCTTGAACCCGCTCATTCAAAATTCCAAAAAATTCAAAAAAGGAAAACACCGGCAACAAATTGACAAAATTATTTATAAAACATGGAGAAGGTGACAAAATGAGTACCTACTTTGAGAAGATAACCATTCATACTTTTTTCCAGAACCCAGATGCAGATACAAAATGCCGATGGGCGAACAAATCACACCGCTGGACAGATGTGGAAACGCATTCGTTGCTGGAACTGGTAGTGGAGGCGGTCAAAGATGATCCAAAATCTTATGAGGTATTTTTCATATAACTACTTTTTAGCTTCATTACATACAAATATTTTTCTTCCAGAAGCCAACAGCTCAAAGGTTTTTTCAAAAAATCACTGTAAGGTCGCCGCTGTTGACCAGCATTGACTGGGTTTCGATGAAGAGTAAAATGCGTTACTTAAAAGGGAGCTATTTGTCGGCAGTGAACTGGAAGGGGAAAACGGGTGCCGGACTACTGGAAAGTGGGGATGAGAGGAGCGTGGCCCAATATATTGAAAAAAATTTGCCCATTTTTTGATTTTTTACAACAAATTTTTGGGTCACGAAAGAACGTCGTCCCAAATGTAATTTTTGAGACAAGTTACGAAGCCGACGAACTCATCGAAGAAATAAGGGACGATGAAGTCGAATTTTATATGGACTCGACCATAGTAAAAGCCGATCAAAATGATGACGAAAGCTCCTCAAGTTTTCATAAAAACGAGCAGCCGAAGTTTTCGCCAGTAAGCAAACTTAAAGGTTAGTTCCAACTGTTTAATTTTGTCCCTATTTACCGTTGAACTTATCAAGTTATATTCTTATCTTGTAAATATTTACGTGTCCGATAACCTTTTCGTCTCGCATTTTCAAACCACTTGTCCTATAAAAATGATTATTACATTTCCCGGTCTTATGTGCAATGTCCTAAAGATTGTAAAATTTGTTTTAAACTAAAATCAGTAAAGAAAAAAATCACTCCTGAGACCAATATAAACAGTGTCTCCAGCTGCCATTAAATGCTCTCCACTTCAGGACTAATTTAGTATTTAATGGTCAAAGTTAACAAAATTGATGCAATCTTTAAGTTTATTGTACATAGGAACTGAAAATCTAACAACTAATCTAATCGGACATTTGCTTTGGAAACTGCAGAGGAAAAGGTAAATCTCATTTTTCAAGTGAAAAAGTGAAGACATAATGGAAAACTTTTCCCTCACGCATTTCCAAACCACTTGTCTGATTAGAATAATTGTTAGATTTTCAGTTCCTATGTACAATGCACTTACAGATTGCATCTATTCTCTTTTACTATAAGCAGTAAATATAAAAATTAATCCTGGAGTCAACATAGACCACTTCATGTCACATGGAGACGCGGTTTATAATAGTCAGAGAAGGAATTTTTGTATTTGCTGCTTTGCTGATGGCTGATAGTTTGCTTCTTAAGCCCGAAACACACTTCTCTCATGTGGTGCGTTGGGGAGTAGTGTATGTCGCTATTGTTCTAATGTATGTCATATGCGTAAAGCCATATTTGTATCGTGTGATGTGTTGTATCGAAATCTATGAAATACATTGGAATAACATCAACACACTTCATCCCAACACACCACATGAGAGGAGTGTGGTTCGGGCTTTAGTTGGTTACTTTTAAGTAAATAACATTTAGTTTTTCTTATTTTTTTTAGATGAAATGAAGTTACCTAAAAAGTCTAGGCCGAACAGCTCCAACAGTATTGGGCAATTGCTAACGGTCCATGAAAAAAAAGCTCGATTTGGAGGTGAGGAAATTTGAAGCAGAAATCGAACTGAAGAAGTCCAAACAAGATCAGGATTTTGAACTTCAAAAACTTGAGATTGAAAAAGACGAAAGGATTCAACATTACGAACTAGATCTTAAGCACCAAAACAAATGAAATTTGAATTTTTTTGTTTATTATATTCACCCCGACTACAGAATCTGATCAATGAACTGCTTAGGGAATCAGACTCAATTTTGACATTTTCACTCTTAGCGAAATTTCAAGATTCAGCATGATTTCCTACACAGGTCATCTTCGGATTCTGTGATTGGGGTGGTTATTTCATATATTTATCTCAAACCTAAACAAAATGCAATTTATGTATATAAAAAATGTAACGCACAAAATGAAATGTGACTTTTTTGCTTAAAGAATTTATTGTATCAATAAAAAAAAGTATTTATAAATTTTGTTCTTCCATTACAAAATGCAATGTTGCTGTTTCATAAGAGTGTTCGGTTTGAGGAAAACCAACAGATTTGATTTCCAGAATTGGAGTCCATCGATGTACCTAGCTTTGTTCTCAATTTTGTATTTGGCTTGTAATATTAGCCGTATTTTACTATCGCCATATAGATCATCTCATGAAAATAAAACAATATAGATCTTAGTGACACTTGTGTTGTATACTTATAACTTTTTCCTTACGTTTATTTATTTTTCATTTATTCGTTCAGTACACAATTCCTAACCATTTGCAAAATTGAGAAGCAATAGCAAAAACTACAATTTTGGTTCATGAAACGTGTTCCCGTTTTGGATCCGTTGAAACGTTTTGAACTTAATTGCACTCTTAAAAGACCAATAAAATCACCAACTTGTTTCGGACTTTATTTTATGGAACCGTATGTGGTACCTATATTCTACATCGCATGTAAAAATCAGTTAGACGATGACTGTAAGTTCATAGAGGAGGCAGTACTCAGACTTACCAAATTATCATTTTTAAACGACCTGATTTTTGTTGGAACTGAAAGATAATGAAGGTTTTCTGATTTTTGACACTTTTTTCTTCTCTTTAAATATTTTTAGTAGTTGTTTCAGTAATTTAAAAAACGTATTTCTATTTTCTGATATAAATAAGTATAATAATTATTGTTATTATTAATTGCATATATGAATAAATGTAAATATAGTATCTTTGAAATACCAAACTACTTGGCCCACAAGAGCAAGTTCATGCAATTCACTCGTGCATAGTTTTATTCTTCCATAAGTTCTGCCATGGCTCGCCTTTTTACTTGCCCTGCATTAGAAAAATTTCGATAATTTGAAGCATCATATTCTTCTTCTTCATTATCCACAGCCGCTTCATTTGAAACTATAAAAGTATCTTCAGCTACTGCTTCTGTAATCACAATGTTGTGTAAAATTGCACAAACAAGAATCCAGCGACATGCGAGTTTGATACTGGATGCGTTTTTTATTTGAATTTTCAGTTCTTTTAAACTATTGAACCTTTCTTTTAAAAGACCAAAACAATGTTCAATTTTTACCCTTTCCGTACTGAAGCGCTTGTTAAATGTATTTCTTTTATGTGTTATAATTTCCATAGAATTTTCTCTGAAAGGAGTGATAACAGTGGTTGTTAACTTATACGCGCTATCTCCTGCTATCCATTCTGCTCCAGTGAAGAATTCCTCCGTTTTAGTAGACAATTCACAGTTATTGTAGATTCGCGCATCATGTACACTACCAGGATACCCTAAAACAATATGCCGGATTCTTAATTTATTGTCACAGATAGCCTGAACTTTTAAGGAGTATATATGTTTCCGTGAAAAATATGCTTCTGAATCTTCTGATGGTTTCTCTGCTAATTTAATTTCAGTTCCATCTACGTAACCGATGCAGTTTGGCAATTCATCAAACGATTCTAAAGCAAGATTTTTTCTTTCCGAAGCGTCTGGCCAATAAATATATTCCCTCCTTAATCGAAGCAGAGCTTTGAAGACTCTTTCGGTTATTATCTAAAAAGAAAAGGAATGTTGGAATACATGATATACATTAAGTGCCTATAAACGCAGCTTCAATTAAGTAGGTACGTACCTGAATAGTTCCGCCGTCACCAATACCGAACAAGCTTGCAATTTTAGCAACGGTGGCACCCTCGCCGCTGGAACCCAATCGATACAAAACAATTTTTAATTGCGTTTCCACAGTGAACTGCATGCAAGACCTTGGGCCATGGAAAACATCGTCATCTTTGATCAGGTTAAGGATAATATCAAAGTTTTCCCAATTAACCCGTACAATCTGTTTGAATCTATTTTCATCAAAATAAGGCAAAACATCTTTTAAGAAGTTTTGCGATTTTGGAACAGAATAATTTATGAATGGAACACTGTAGCGGGAATATTCAACTACCGTCATTGCAAGAACTAGCTCTTCTAAAATCCTATCCACTTTTTCTTGATATCGTTCTACACAGATAAAAGGTTTTTAATTTTAAGAATTTCACTTATATGGTGACCACAACAATTAACATACCATCATTTTCGCCATTTAATTCAAGAATTAACAGATCATTAAAAGCAATTTGCTTATACAATTTTATAAATTTTCTTTTGTTGCTTATTTTGGGCATTTTTAAGCCGCAGATACAAACAAATTACATATGAAAATTAAATTAAATGTTTTAAACTCTTTGACGTTTACTGAACAGCTGATTGATACCTTTAGTATTTAGTATTTAGTTTGTGAATGGATCGTGATGAATAGCGACATTTAATTAGAAAACAAAGAAAAAGAGAGAAGTCATAAAAAAAAAAGTTATTATGCACCTATATAGGTATGTCCTGTTTTTTTGTCAATGGGTGTACACTTCGCGTGGTGAGATCTATAGAGAATTTATCCAAGAAACAACAACAAAAATTATAGCAAAAAAAAAGAAAACCAAAAAACCTTTTTATTGTTCTTGCACTCCACCAGTCAGTCTCAGTTGTTCTATCTGCTTCTATAGATATGCTTGTGTGCGCATGCACATGCTGCTAGGTATACATGCTTATGTGCTGTCACTGTGCTGCTTGTGCGTAACTCTTTCCCTGTCTCTGGCTCTGAGAGAGAATGTTTTGCAATTCAAATTTCCAATTGCTGAAAGACAACATTATATATTTATTTCACCAATCTACTCGAACGCATTTACATGAGTTTTGGATTTGCTTCTGCGAGAAACTTATCCTTAAACTAGCACATCACACATTACTTTCATAATATCATACTAGCACTTTCTCACTCACACTTTCACTCAAACGTTCTTACTGTCACTTTCACATTCACTGTTGCATTTTTACACTGTCACACTCTCTATTTTCAAACTGTCATATTTTTTTATTTTCAGACTGTCACCCTTTTTATTTCAACACTGCCACAATTTTTTATTTTCACTCTCACACATTTTTATTTTCACACTGTGACACTTTTTAGTTTCACCCTGCCACACTTTTAATTTTAACCCTCTCACATATTTTGTTTTGACACTGTCAGACTTTTTATTTCAACACTGCCACGCTATCTCATTTTTACTCCCTAACACTTTTTTATTTTCACTCTCTCACAATTCTTTGTTTTGACAAACACCATTTGGTTTCACACTGCCACACTTTTATTTCCACGCTCTCTAACTTTGCTACTTATACACTGTCACACACAAAACCAAATATTCCCACATAACACTGTTAAACTATAACGCTATTCTGTTACACTGCCGCACGGTTTTACTATTATACTGTTACACTCTCGCACTTAAACCGGACTGTATAACACTGTATCACACTGTCAAACTTAAAGCCGAAGATACCAAGATACCCGACACACTGCCACACTGTCATACTGTTGGCATGTCTAGAGTCACTTCCTTTAAATAAACCATTAAAAAACCTCACGATCAACAAAACTTTGACAGAAGATTGGATCTCGAAATGAGACTAAAAATAAATAAATATGTCTCTACCGTCAAATGAAAAAAAAAAAACGCTAAAAACCATAACAATAATCACAATTGCATTAAAGCACCATCAATATTTTCTGAACGAATAAAAATGAAAAAAACAACCCTTACTCATCACACCCAATTTCAATCAAGCAACAACAAAATGATCTGAATGAACACAAAAAAAAACAACCCTTACGAATACATATCGTCTGCCGAACGTGGTTTTACCTTGTCTGGCATAGTATACAACAGGCCAACAACAAAACCAATGTGGGTTGTGTTTGTTGTTGCCTTCTTTTTGTAACGGTATAGATAACAATTATTGTTTTCAACCTTTCCAACTTACAGATACAGGTTCTGTAAATTGTTCTTGGATGGAAGGGCGTCCAGAAGGCAAAGAACGGGCAGGCATGCTTGCAAATTTGCTCGGCCGATCGGATGTGGGGTGGGTTCTTTTGGCCTGCCTATCTGGACCACCATACATAATATTCATGCCTAACTTCAAAAATAACGTTAATAATATTAAGAAAAAGCAAAATTAAAATAAACTAGGACAGCAACCAAAATTTAACAAACAGACAAACAAAATGGACAGTTGAAAATAAGTTACTTTACATAATAATAATTTTTAAATGGAAATAATCTACGAATGCTTGCAAGCTAGCAAAGAATTTTCCTAAACTGATTCACTTCCAATGCACGGATATACCTTTTGTGTTATTGGTACCCTTGAGCATCCCACCCTTTTGTCTTTCTCATTGCTGAGAAGACACCTAAGTACAGTCAATATGGAAAAATCTGTACATTTCTTGAAAGGAGTTGTCATTCAAATTAAAAAGGTGGGGTATATCGAGACCAGTGTTGCGACCTTTTGAAAATTTTTCAGAAGTAGATTTGCAAAAAAAGTGCAGTAGATTCAATGTTTTTGCACACAAATAAATAAAAACATTGCGTTGACAGATTTATTTTGACAGCTGTCAATTATCATCAAAACAAAGTCGATAGGCGAAAGCTGTATGCATGCATTAAAGGGTGGGTGTCATGAAGTATGAGAATGACTGCATTCAATGACATAATTGAAAAATTAATTATGGATTATTTATAGAATTTTTCATTCCTACTTTTTTTTTTAAAAAACCAAAAGTGCAGTAGATTTGATATAAAGGCAAGAAACGGCGGATCAAGAAACGGAGTACGCCAATCGATTTAGGAGGTGAAAATTACTTAAAGTCACTAGGTCCACTAGAAGACTTTTAATGTGACAGGTGTCAAAATGTCAAACCATTTCCGAGAATACGCGCTACGTAACGTGGAACATCGTAACGTCACACAGAGGAAAATGATCAAATGACCGATTGATTAAAATGATCTAATCAATTTGGTAATCGATTCTTGAACGATTCGATCATTTGAAATGAACGATTTACACAGCTCTAAAAGATCTTTTTACTTCCTCTATGGGACAAGCATTGGTTTCGTGTGGGAAAAAATGTTGAGTTTGTAATCAAAACTAACACTACGATAATCGGGAAGTCCAAAAAAGTAGGTTTCGTCATGCTGTCCGTCGGTCCGTTCATCCACTGTAATTTGAGCTAGAGCCTAAATGGGTGGACCGATTTGCTCCAAATTTGGTACAGAGCATTTTTGTGTGATTCCATAGAGGAAAAATTTGAATTTTTGTTTTATCTCATCTAGAACGTTTAGCTGCCACTTTTTTCAAATTTTCTAGAAAACGGCTTTAAAGATTTTGTACCTGTAAACTGTAAAAACCAAGTCAGTTGTAAGAAAACTGCGTTTCAGGTTTTTGTCCAAAAATTCACATAACAGAATAAGATATTCTACGTTTTTTTGAGAAAATGGTCTTATTTTTGGGCTATGTGCGTATATATTTGCCATGGTTAGACAGAATTCGTAATTTTGCAATCTGTTGCTTCTCAAAAATTTAAACAATAATGCATTTAAAAATTTTTAAAAATATGTTTATAAACAGAAAAAAAACAAACAAAAATCAATGTTTTAGTACTTTTGACTCTTTTAATATTTTCACGTTAAATATATACAGCATACATCTTCAATATGTATGTGATTCCACACAATTGTTAGCTACTAGAATAAGTTCGTGCGATCAAGTCGTCCATATTTTTTTTCTGAACGAACGAAAAATTCAACATTGAATATCATACCAATACTTCTTTTTACCATATTGCAACTCGAACTCTTTTATAATAACAAAAATAATAGCGTCTGTCCTTTCTGAATTTGTGTATGAGTGCATTAACGGTTTAGTCCTTTTTATGTATTTTGTTCATGTCTCACTTTCGTTGCTTGTCTCGTTGTGAACCTTTTGGCTTGCACGTATTCGTATTGCACATGTGAAAGTTTAGACATCTGTTTTTCCTGAAACGGTTTTGAAGTCAGTCCTTTTTAAATGTTACTTAATACGAAGTCTTTTTAAAAAATATGCACGACTGGGTCGCACGAACTTGCTCTTACGCGCGATCACATTGTTGTTATATAATCTGAAATAAAGTAGCTTTGGGAGTCTATATTTTATCCATTCGCTAAATCTTAATTTAGTTGCAGGTGGTATTATGTGAGTATACAAAAATTAACAATATAGCCTTGTGGTGCAAATATGCAACATGCATAAAAGGAAATTATATTATTTAAACTGGTGAATCGTTTAAAACCAACAAAATTAGAAAGAAATTGATTAAAATACTTTAAATCTGTTTTAACCCACCGCGATGTACACCATTTGATTTCTTATATAAATCTTAATTTATAAGAAACAAATTTTGAAAATCTTAGGAGCGGCTTTAAAAATAATTAATTTTTAATAAAGGGTTTTCCAATAAGAGGTGTTATTTTGATATTCAAAGAAAATTGGCATTTTTTGAGATAAATGATCGGATGTTTATTTCATTATAAAGAGGAAGGTATGCCGTTAATAATGGAACACAACATCAGCCAAATGGCCGCCACGACCACGCTTACAGGACCATATCCTTTTCATGAAATTTTCCATAACCAAATCGCAAAGTGGCTGCCCTATGTCCTCGATAGCCTCACGAATTCCATCTTTGAGGTCTTGAATCGACGCTGGGCTGTTGGCGTAGACCTTATCTTTCACGTGGCCCCAAAGGAAGAAGTCGCAAGGTGTTAAATCACAAGATCTCGGTGGCCAATTGTGATCACCTCTTCGAGAGATAACACGGTCCGGAAACTTTTCCCGTAAAAGATCGATGGTTTCATTGCTTGTGTGGCACGTAGCGCCGTCTTGTTGAAAGTAAACGTTGTCCAGATCAATACCATCCAATTCCGGCCATAAAAAATCATTAATCATCTCTCGATAGCGCAATCCATTGACCGTAACTGTTGCTCCAGCCTCATTTTCGAAAAAGTAAGGTCCAATGACCCCGCCGGACCATAAACCGCACCAAACAGTCACGCGTTGAGGATGGAGAGGCTTTTCAACAATAACTCTTGGGTTTTCCGAGCCCCAGATGCGACAGTTTTGCTTGTTGACGTAGCCTCCGAGGTGGAAATGGGCCTCATCAGTCAAGATGATTTTTCGATGAAATTTCGGATCATTTTCATGCATTTCAAGGACTCAATCAGCAAAGACACGACGTTGTTGATGATCAGCCGGCTTGAGTTCTTGTGTTAACTGAACTTTATAAGCCTTAAGACCCAAGTCTTTATGCAAAATACGGTGTAATGACGTTTGTGGAATGCCTAATTCCAAAGAACGACGAGGAATGGACAAACCTGGGTTTTCTTCAACACTTTGGGCTACAACAGCAATATGCTCAGTTGTTCTTGAGCGACGTGCACGGGTTTTATTCTTCACATCACTAACTTGTCCCAACAGCTCGAATTTGTCCACCAATTTCTGTATTGCGGTCCGACAAGGTGCTTCACAAGGACCCAAAAATGTTTTAGTTTTACGAACCGTCTCTGCCAAATTTTCACCATTTGTATAGTAAATTTTATTAATTTTAATGCGTTGTTGAAGCGTGTATCGTTCCATTTTTATTAATGGCGTAGTTTCTACTTGTCAAATGTCAAAAAATGACAGCTTCAAAAGTGACAGCTTCCGAAATAGCGGGCTATTCAAAATAACACCTCTTATTGGAAAACCCTTTATATAAAATTTCGTTAACATTTTTGAGAACAAAAATTGCCATGCCAATTTTAAGTATTTGTTAGTGTTGAGTTAAAAATTGAACTTTACAAAAAATCTGCTACCCGTTTTCGAAATATCGAATTTTCAAAAAATAATTTTGAATTTTTTTTTAAATCCAAAAATTATTTTTTAGAAAATTTTGCTACGCACTTTTATTTATATTTGTAACAAGCTTCTGTATAAAAAATCTAATTTTATTCGGTTGATCAGATATTGAGATAGTCGAAAATCAATGAAACCGTTCTATGAGAGGTACTGTTAATAAACGTAAAATATAAACTTTAAAAATTTTAAATGTTAGATCGTACTTATTTTAACACACAAAAAACTTTTATCAAAATCGAAGGAGTTGTTTTTGAGAAAAAAATATTTTTCTTAACGGATTTTAAACATTTGTATGGGAGGCACAGTTATTTTTGGGTATTAGAATAATTTTTGTCAAAAATCTTCTAGATAAAGTTAAACAACTGCTATTTACCAAGTTTAATAAAAATCGACAGAGTCGTTTTTGAAATATTGAGTTTAAAAAAAAAAATTCAAACTTTTTTAAAAATCTAAAAAATATTTTTTTTTGAAAATTTTGGTAAGCAATGTTATTTAGAATGTGTCAATTATTCTTCATAAAAAAATTGATCAGAATCAGTTTAACCGTTTTCGAGAAAAGCGAAAATCAAAAAAATGGTTCTTTGGGAGTTACCATTAATAACCATTTTTCGGAACCATTTTTTTTATTAAACGGCAACTTATAACTACTTAAATGTATTGAGTTCTTAAAAACAAATTCGGTAGCGCTGGATTTGAGAAAAATAAGGTTTTCAATTTTGGCCAAGAAATTTTGTATGACAGCAGCTACTGTTAATGTTGGCCCTAAAAAAAAAGAGAAAGAAACGGGTGGGGGGAATGTCCAAAAAACGCTAGGTACCAAGTTTAAAGAAAATCGACCCATCCGTTTAGGCTGTAGTCGAACCGACAGACAGACAGACAGACAGACGGACGTTTTTGCGAGACCCACTTTTTTCGTCTTCGCTATCATCGTAATGTCAAGTTTGATCAAAATCTCGAGTTCGATTTTTTGTACGAATACATAACTTGCCATATATTTAGTACCTATATTCGCAAGTAAAAATTATTAAATGTTCACTTCAGTTATATTAAACGCACAAAAAATCTTGATATACAGAAATGTAGGAAATTTAGTGCCCTTTTAGATTTAGCAACATCATTTTTCAGTCAGATCAACGAAAGACGAGATAAACGGTAAAAACCGTTTTCAAGTACAAAAATTTGACGGTTTTTGACAATATTTTTTTATTATTATTATTTATTGTACTATTCATACTAGAATTTTAGTTTATTAGACTTGACCATTCTTTATTCCGTTGAAATTGAATAAATAATAATAATAACTTAATAGTCTGGTCTGTTACCGATCTTCCAAGCTCTCCCCCTTTGATACGTGCTACGAATTGTAGTCTATCGAAACAAGGTATTTAGAAAAATGGAGGCGGAACAAGACAGCATACTTAAAGGCGCTTAGAAAAATGCTGATGCTCCAAATGCATTTGATAAACAATAACATCCCATTTCCGATCCGTGACGTCAGTGGTCTCAAGTGGCGGAATGCGTAGTGCATACGGCTCCTAAGACTGAGCAAATCTGATATCGTGGGTTCGATCCCTATGGTAGGCATGTAGAAAGTTTTTCATAATAAAATTGGATTAAAGCTCAGCACCACTAATAAAGAGGAGGCTGATGATAGGCGGCTTGGCACCCCTTGAAACAGCTGTATCTCTAGCCAAAATAAACGAATTATAAATTAATTCGTAAGCAATTGGTGGTAGCACCTTTAAGTTGTTGTTCAAAAATTCAATGAAATTGACGGAATAAAGAATGGTCAAGTCTAATAAACTGACATTCTAGTATGAATAGTACAATAAATAATAATAATAACTTAATAGTCTGGTCTGTTACCGATCTTCCAACTTCTCCCCCTTTGATACGTACTACGAATTGTAGTCTATCGAAACAAGGTATGGAGAAAAATGGAGGCGGAACAAGACAGCATACTTAAAGGCGCTTAGAAAAATGCTGATGCTCCAAATGCATTTGATAAACAATAACATCCCAATTTCGATCTGTGACGTCAGTGATCTCAAGTGGCTGAATGCGTAGTGCATACGGCTTCTAAGACTGAACAAATCTGATATCGTGTGTTCGATCCCTATGGTAGGCATGTAGAAAGTTTTTCATAATAAAATTGGATTAAAGCTCAGCACCACTAATAAAGAGGAGACTGATGATAGGCGGCTTGGCACCCCTTGAAACAGCTGTACCTCTAGCCAAAATAAAGGAATTATAAATTAATTCGTAAACAATTGGTGGTAGCACCTTTAAGTTGTTGTTGTTGTTCAAAAATTCAATATTTTATTATTTAAAAGAGTTGTCAAAAATATTTGTAGAAAAAAGATTTAGAGAATATTTTTCCCTACAAATTCATAAAACAAAATTTGTTATAAAGTTAACAGGAGTCGAGAAAATCATATATACGCCTTTTAAAAAATGGCGGCCTGTCATCGAGTCAGGGAGAGATGATGATGTGTTCAGGCAACTGAACACATCTATCATAATAATCGTCTAAATTTATTAAAAAAAATATTCCCGTCTCTTTCCTTTAGAAAGAGAATGTGGAGTACAAAAAAAAAAAGTCATTTTTTGCTTTATCATTCCTCCATTTTCCATTTGCGATTTGAATTTGTTGCTGTTAAGAGCAAATACCAAATTGTAAGTACAAAATTAAAATGTAATTTCAAATCTTACATATATATTTTTTTTATAGAAATAAAATTAAATCTACACCAATTTTGTTGTAAAATTTTTATATTTGGATTTTGGAATCAACATTATAGCGCAGCAACATTATTTTATTTAATTTGATTGCAAATTTGTCGTGTTCCCTGCTTTGATATGGCCGACAAGAATTTGCACAGTTGTGCTTTAAAAGGTTGTCTTCTCCCGGATGATGACCCAATGGTGTCTTGCGATAAATGCAAGCGTTGGTGGCATTTTATTTGTCACGGATTCGATCCTGACAAGTTCGACACAACACCATGGTTTTGTGAGGAGGAAGACTGCGTTTGGCGAGAGGATGACATCGAATCACGTGATCAAACCGGTCAACTCCAAACCACTCCACGCCTCATCAACACGAACGCTCATTTGAACCATCTTTTCGAGACCAAGATATGGCATCCCTACTTACGATTTTGAATCGTAGTAATGTTCAGGAGCTGCCCAGTTTTTCGGGTGAGAACAAAAGAGAGTGGCCCTACTTCGAAGAAGTATTTAAGTCCACGACTATTGATGGTCGTTATTCATCAAAAGAGAACGTGGCTCGTTTACGCAAGGCGTTAAAGGGTAAAGCATATCAGCTTGTAAGTGATCGCCTCAAATATTCAGCTGATGCTGACGCCATTATGGATTCTCTAAGGACAATGTTTGGTCGCTATGATGTGCTGGTGCACGACCTCACCACAGATTTATTAAATTTACCCAAGTTATCATCAAGGGCAGATCCCAATTTGCGTAATTGGGCGGTGAAATTGAACGGGTTTGTTGCCGATATTAAGTCCATGAATAGAGAAGGGGATCTCAGGAACGGATATGTTCTGACCAATCTTGCTTCGAGGTTAGGTCCGGGACTCTACCAAGAATGGCAGAGGACAAAATCAATATCAACATCTGATGTGACATTTGAGCATTTTGCAGAGTTTTTGACCGGAAAGCTGATTGATTTACCGCCCGAACTTGCGAAAACGTCTGGATTCACTGCCCAAAAAAAATCACAATCAGCTAGTACATCGAAATCTTCTCGAGTTTTAGTTCACTCGTCTGCGTCATCCGGTTTGTGTTGCAAGTGCCAGAAACATCATATCTTGATGAAGTGTGAAGAGTTTTTGGCTTTGTCCCCGGTTCAAAGGTAGGCGTTTGTTAAAGAGCATCACGTTTGTTTTTCATGCTTAGATCCCGCTAAGCATTTTTGGAAAGTTTGCGCCAAGAAGAGAAGTTGTGGCGTCAATGGCTGCAACAGACGTCATCATCCGCTACTGCATTTATCGGAAGACGAAAACAACAACGTATTAAATTCTGCTGCTGCGCCATTCGTGCCTCAACCGCACATCCACTCTTCTCATGTCAGTGCTGATGTGAATATAATGTTTAAAATAGTTCCAATACGCATCTATGGTAAGGATGATTTGTTCGTGGACACCTATGCATTCTTGGATGATGGGTCGTCGCTGTCGATGGTGGAAGAAGAACTTTTTAACGAGCTCGGATTGGATGGTCATCCAGAACAACTCACCTTACAGTGGACCAAAGGTGTATCTCGGCTTGAAGATTCACATCGAACTTCTTTAGCTGTGTCCGCAGTTAATGGTCGTAAAAGGTACGTTTTGAAAAATGTGTACACAATCAAACATTTAGGTCTCGCTAGTCAATCCACCGATGTCGAAGCTTTACAGAAGGCGTTCCCTCACCTACGTGGTCTCCCTCTTAGTAGTCTGGTTAACGCTGAGCCAAAAATATTACTTGGTTTGGACCAGGCTAAATTTTTAATTGGACATGGCCAACGTTATGGGATGGACGAGGAACCTCACGCTTTGAAAACGCTCCTGGGATGGATTGTCTACGGGAAATCGGCTCCTTCGATGCAGGTGTCAAGTGTGCATCAGACTGCGAAACCTACAATGCAATTAATGTTTCATGACGCTATAAGAGAAGAACCTGAATTACACGATTTAGTCCGTCGTCACTTTACTACCGAAGACTTTGGCGTAATGCCTCCTAAGGGTGAAGTACTAAGTCGAGAAACCAGTCGATCCCTAGAGATAATGGAAAGTTCTCTTAAACTGGTTGACAGGCAGTACAAGGTCGGTCTTTTATGGGATTCGGATGACGTGAAATTGCCAGATAGCTACTCCATGGCCTACAAGCGTTTAATTGGTTTAGAGAAATCCCTCAAGAAGAAGCCTGATTTGCTCGAATGGCAAAATAACCATTTTCGAGAGCTGATTTCCAAAGGGTATGCAAGAGTTGCTTCCAGGGAGGATTTAGAACGGGATTGGCCGCGCGTTTGGTACGCACGTACCTTCATCATCATCAATCCAAACAAGTCTCCTCCGAAGCCCAGATGCGTTGCAGACGTGGCTGCGAAAGTCAGCGGAATTTCGCTGAATAGTCATTTGATGAAAGGCCCAGACAACTTAGTTCCGTTACATGCAGGCATCTTCAAATTCCGAGAACGTCGGATAGCTGTAAACGGAGACGTACGCGAGATGTTCCACAGAATCCGTATCAAGACCGAAGATCAGCAATGTCAAAAGGATCTTGTGGAGAGATGGAGACAGCACCAGGGAACCAACAATTTACATCATGCAGGTGATGATGTTTGGCCCCAGATGTTCTCCATCATGCGCCCAATACGTCAAAAATCATCATGCCAATCTTTACAAAGACGAGTTTCCAGCGGCCGTTGATGGGTTAACTAAACGAACCTATGTGGACGACTATTTCAATAGCCACAATACGGTCGAAGAGGCTATTTCCGTCACGAGTGATGCTATTCGAATCTGTCACTCGATGAATTTTGATCTTGTTGGGTTACAATCAAACAGCCTGGAAGTTCTCAATAACATGCCGAACGGAAACGTCAAAGCAGAGTTGGTAAGCATTAATCCTAATGAAAGTGATAGCTTTGTTTCAAAGGTTTTAGGCATGTATTGGCATCCATCATCTGATCACTTCACATACAAACTGGCTTACGATGAGGACTTGGAAGAAATGCTTGTAGAGGGTGCTGTAATCACAAAACGTCAGATGCTGAAAACAGTTATGAAGATTTTTGATCCACTGGGAATTGTTTCGTTGTTTATTATACGTGGACGAATTTTACTTCAAGAAGTCTGGAGAGAAGGTTTTGATTGGGACGAAGCAGTGTCTCCTCGTTTACGAAACCTTTGGATGGAGTTTGTGAAGGAATTGATACACATCGAACGCCTCAAGATATCCCGTCGTTACGTTTCTTGGAATCCAGATGATTCTCAGGTGAGCCTTGTAATATTTGTTGACGCTTCAGAAAAGGCTTTCGCCTCAGTGGCTTATTTCCGTTTTGCCCGCAACGAAGAGGTTGAAGTTGCACTCGTCATGGCAAAAGCGAAGGTGGCACCTGTAAAGCAATTATCTATCCCTCGATTGGAATTACAAGCTGCAGTTTTGGGTACTCGTTTGGCCGTTACAATTAAAGAATCCCACAGCATACGTATCGATGAGACGCTGTTCTTTTCCGATTCCAAGACTGTTCTTAGCTGGATAAATTGCACAAACAAGTTGTCTGCTTTTGTCGCCACTAGAGTAGGTGAGATCCTGGACACCACTTCTCCTCGTCAATGGTTTCACATCAGATCTAACGACAATGTTGCTGATGATGGCACCAAACGATTCGAAACACCAATGGGGAATCAAGACACGAGATGGTTCAAAGGTCCAAATTTTCTGAATCTTCCCTTTGAGAAGTGGCCCGTTGTACCGTTTAAATCCGAGTCTCAGCTAGTCGATGTTGAAGAGAAATCAGTGAAAACTTTACATCACATTCTTAAACCATCAAGTTGTTATGGCGCATATGACATGCTCTCTTCAAGATTTCATGCTAAATGGAATTTCTCCGTCAGAGCCATCGCATTTTTGTTACGTTTTAAACACCTGCTTCAGAAGAAGACCATCGCCAAGGAACCCTGTGTCACACCTGACGAGTTCCGATTTGCAGAGAACTGGATGTTCAGAGAAATTCAGGAAGAAGCCTTCTTAAGTGAGCTTACTTCTTTGAGAACGAACGGCAAGGTGAGTGCTTCAAGTTCAATTTTTTGTTTATCTCCTTTTTTGGATGAAGATGGCACGCTGCGTATGAGGTCCAGGGCGCAAAAGGTCAACCGTTCATATGCTTCTCGAAATCCGGCAATTCTCCCTAAATATCATCCGTTGGTCGAGCTTTTCATTCAATATCATCACGAGAGAAACTCTCATATGGGAACTGCCACAGTCATATCCGACATATGAGAAAGTGCTTGGATCATCAGTATTCGAGGAGCAGTAGAGCGAGTCAGAAGACGTTTCGTCATTAATCGAGTTGTGACGAAGTATTTTTATAGCGACAACGGCCTCAACTTCGTCGGAACCAAAAATTTACTAGGAAAAGACATTAAAGAGATGGAGTCTTCTCTTTGCGAATACTCTTCTAAATACGAAGGTATTTTATGGTGCTTCATACCAGCTTATTCGCCATGGATGGGTGGAGCTTGGGAGCGGCTTATTCAGTCGATAAAAAAGAGTGTCAACTTTGTGCTCAAGGGTCTCGTTCCAAGAGAGGATGTTTGCGGAACGCTCTCATGGAGGCTCAAAGTCAGATAAATAGGCGTCCACTTACTCACATTCCAGTAGATCCTGAAGATCCGAAACCACTCACTCCAAACTTAATGCTCTTTGGTGAAGCTGATCAAGACATTACGGCCCCCGGTATTTTCTACGAAAATGATTTTTGCAGCAAGCTGTACAGCCGGAGATCCCTTCACTTAATGTCTGAGCTTACGAAGAGATGGTATGCTGAATACTTGCCCGTAATTACTAGGAGGTCAAAATGGTTTAAGGAGACGAAACCGATAGAGAACAACGACATCGTCATCGTTATTGAACCAAACGAAATACGTTCCAACTGGCACTTGGGTCGTGTAGTTAAGGTCTACCCAGGACCTGATGGAATTACACGAATCGCAGATGTTAAGCTTGCAAATGGAGCAGTTAAAACAAAGCGATCGATTGGCAGACTCGCTGTCCTCGATTTAAAGTCTTCAAACTAGGATATGGTTCTCAGACGGCCCCCGGAATGTCATCGAGTCAGGGAGAGATGATGATGTGTTCAGGCAACTGAACACATCTATCATAATAATCGTCTAAATTTATTAAAAAAAATATTCCCGTCTCTTTCCTTTAGAAAGAGAATGTGGAGTACAAAAAAAAAAGTCATTTTTTGCTTTATCATTCCTCCATTTTCCATTTGCGATTTGAATTTGTTGCTGTTAAGATCAAATACCAAATTGTAAGTACAAAATTAAAATGTAATTTCATATCTTACATATACAGGGTGTCCCGTAAAGGATGGTCCAAATTGAATATGGTGATAGGCCAGGTCATGACCTTTCAGAATTTGGTAACTTGTTTATCCCGAAACATAACGGTTTTCGAGTAACGACTGTTTTTTTGAAATTTGCCCGAACCCCTACTTTGGACCACTGTTTTGCTCACCCCGTCCATAATTGATTTTTTTATTTTTTTATTTTTACACTTAAATACTGACCAATAATAAGACTTTTTGTGTGCATTTAAATGATTTTGATTTAAGTCCACCATTTTTATAAAATTACTAGATAAAGTCATAGTTTGATCAAAATTATTTTATTACTTCAATATTTGAAAGAGCGTCCTGAAAAAAAATCGTACGACTCAATACTGGTTCTTACTTTTAAAAAATTGCCTTGCCTTTTGAATTTCCAAAAAAGTATAAATCTTACCAATGCAAACTCTAAATCAAAAGTTACCACAGTTTAAACTCAATCAGTCGTGGTTTTAAGAAAAATTCAAATAAATTCTTTTTTTTTTTGTAATGTTTATTTAAGATTTTTTTCTGTTTTTTTTCTTGTTTTGTTGTTTTGTTGTTTTTTTTTTTTTTGCTTTGCTTTTTTTATTTCTTTTACCCAGTTCATTTATAAAAATTATATTATAAAATCAAAATGTGCCCCACCTGCACGTATACAAGCTCGACAGCTTTTAAAAAACAGAAGGCAGAAGGCAAATTCTCGAAATTAAAAGAAAATAACAACTCAAAAAAAAATAGCAAGAACAATTTCTTTGTGTCACAAGAACACGAAGTAAAATCACAAAGGGAAAGTTCCCGAAAACCACAACTGTACAAGGACAACTAGAACGGTCGCGAGTCCCGCAATTTCGGGAGAATAAAAGATCAACGGAACGAAAGCCTACGCGGGTAAAATTTTGCCACTTTTCCTGGCCGACAAACCAAACGAATAGACACTGGACAAAACTAAACAATGTAATACTTAGCTTCTTTATTATAGTGGAATCCTATCTCCTCAATTGTTTTCCCAATCTGGAACTACCTGTCCTGACCGCCTCCAGCAAAAAGTTTTCCTTTCCAACAAATTTAGCACCGAAAAATAGCTTCTCTATTTTTCCAATCTTATAGATCCCCAAACTGGGATTTTTCGTAATAAAATTTTCTGTTCACAAACAAAAAAAACTCGCAAAAATCGAAAATAATTTTTCGCTTCAAATCTTTTCAACTATCAATGGTGTTGACTTCTTCCTTGTCCCAGACTTCTCCCTGGTGCTCTGCCCTCCGAATAAGCCAAGTGAGCCCGTATGAAAAGGCGACGGTCAGGATGTGAAGCATTTGGGTACCTCTCAGCATATGTTCTGGCTGCTAATCTAGCGTTTCCTCCACACTCTTCATAAATGTAATGCATTGAAGCATATTCCCGCGGCGTGTAAGACATTTAAATTTTTTTTTTTTCAATCAAAAGCGTTTTAGAAAAACCAAAAAAAAAAAAACTTTGAATGATTAATAAGCGCCATTACTTTTGAACGAAATTCTTACCAGCCATACCATTTCCGGTAAAAATAAATAAAACATTAGAACAAGGATTGGCCAAGTTGCAAATATTTGTTCCGCGAACCGACTTTAAACTATAATCGTAATATTGGAAAACGGATTCCAATATCACGATAACAAAACGAATTCGATTAATTAATAATAAGAATTATTTATTGAATAAAACAAACCGAAAGCACGATCCCGGCGTGCAACACGACTTATGAATTTAATTAGAATTAGAAATGAAATTCGAAATGTCAAAATGACAACAGGTTCGTTCGATGAACAAATCAGCAACCAACAACACATACAGTGCTGTCTCCCGTAGCTCAGTCTTAGGGGTGGGTTCGATTTGATATTCCTTTTTAATCCGATCCGATTAAAGAGGAATATCAAACAAATATAAAAATGATATAAAATGAAATAAAATGAAATAATAAACGAGAAGGTAAGTACAGGGGCGTACTTACTTTCGAAAGTGGGCGCCAGGAAACTTTCTATAGGGTAGTTTGCCTTAACCAGTACCTGTAAAATAAACTCCAAAATTGCAAAATAAAATACTGAAATTAATTTCCTAATGGGAAATTGAAAGTTTTATTGATCTGTATGGGGGGTGTCTGGGAAACCGTGGCCGAAGCCTGGATTAAAACCCAGAATCTTTTCAAACACAAAAGAGAAGTTAAACAAAGGTTTTTCGAGATTGGCAGAAGGCAAATTCTCGAAATTAAAAGAAAAAAACAACTCAAAAAAAAATAGCAAGAACAATTTCTTTGTGTCACAAGAACACGAAGTAAAATCACAAAGGGAAAGTTCCCGAAAACCACAACTGTACAAGGACAACTAGAACGGTCGCGAGTCCCGCAATTTCGGGAGAATAAAAGATCAACGGAACGAAAGCCTACGCGGGTAAAATTTTGCCACTTTTCCTGGCCGACAAACCAAACGAATAGACACTGGACAAAACTAAACAATGTAATACTTAGCTTCTTTATTATAGTGGAATCCTATCTCCTCAATTGTTTTCCCAATCTGGAACTACCTGTCCTGACCGCCTCCAGCAAAAAGTTTTCCTTTCCAACAAATTTAGCACCGAAAAATAGCTTCTCTATTTTTCCAATCTTATAGATCCCCAAACTGGGATTTTTCGTAATAAAATTTTCTGTTCACAAACAAAAAAAACTCGCAAAAATCGAAAATAATTTTTCGCTTCAAATCTTTTCAACTAGCCGCTTTCGTAACCTTTTTCAAAGTCGTCAAAAAATGGCGGACTTAGCTCGTCCATTCCATATATTGCTATCTCTTTCAGATCGCTTGTCCGTGTGTTTTTCGGTCACAGTCTAACTGCAGCACTCCGCCAATTAGCTGAAGTGTGCGCTGTTGTCGAATCGAGCCACGCATGCGATCTCTTTCTAAAAGTAGCTCAATGGACAAGTTCAGTCCCCACCCGTCAATTTCCAAAGCAAAAAGGTAAGCGAAAAATTATTTGAAACCGCAAACAATGCCCCAACCCAAACCGGCCCAGACTACGAAGTTGGAAGAAAACATTTTGTCAGATGGGATCACCACCCTTTTCCAACTAAAATGAGGAGACAGGATTCACTGCCTTTCGCGAAAGTTAAATTAAGCAAAACCCGTAGACTTTCACGCAGATTTTAAAAGGGGAAGGGAAACACATCGCAAAGTGATTTTACCTTTGTGTTCAAGACACTTTAGGCTGGGCATTAAGCCATACTAAATTTAGGGTGGTGTGAACAAGGTTTCACACATGTCGTTGAACATGGGTCAGATTCATCATGTTGTATCCTCTTGTGGACCATCTGTCGCACACTCGATGATTTCGTGAACAATCTGTCACACGATTAATTTGTCTCTGACAATCTGTCACCCACCAAATTGTTTTGTGGACCGCCCGTCACACAACTTAAACTACGAAAACCTATTTGTGTTGCTTTTCCAAGATACCTTAAGAGTAGGACTCTGGCTGATGGAAACCAGGTTTCAACTGCACTCTACCGGTATTTTGGAGCCGCAACGAAAAAGGAAGGCTAAAAATGGATTAAGGAAAAGAATAGGTTGGTGAAACTTGTTGTGGTAAATTTTACCGCAACAGCCAAGCGTGGCGTCGCAAAGTTAAAGACCGCCATTGTTAGTAAAATTAAGTTGGTTTGAGGATGAAATTATTAATTGAAATTGATATTAGATGTCGCTAATATTATAATGAAGTAAGAAATTATGGGTTAAAGTATCGACAATAAAAAAATCAAAAAAACAACAAAAAAAAAAACACCTAAAAAAACCAAAACAAAAAACATCCAACAAAAAATTATAAAATTAACAACAAAACAAAAAAACAAGAATTTATTTGAATTTTTCTTAAAACCACGACTGATTGAGTTTAAACTGTAGTAACTTTTGATTTAGAGTTTGCATTGGTAAGATTTATACTTTTTTGGAAATTCAAAAGGCAAGGCAATTTTTTAGAAGTAAAAACCAGTATTGAGTCATACGATTTTTTTTCAGGACGCTCTTTCAAATATTGAAGTAAAAAAATAATTTTGATCAAACTATGACCTTATCTAGTAATTTTATAAAAATGTTGGACTTAAATCAAAATCATTTAAATGCACACAAAAAGTCTTATTATTGGTCAATGTTTAAGTGTAAAAATAAAAAAATAAAAAAAATCAATTATGGACGGGGTGAGCAAAACAGTGGTCCAAAGTAGGGGTTCGGGCAAATTTCAAAAAAACAGTCGTTACTCGAAAACCGTTATGTTTCGGGATAAACAAGTTACCAAATTCTGAAAGGTCATGACCTGGCCTATCACCATATTCAATTTGGACCATCCTTTACGGGACACCCTGTATATTTTTTTTATAGAAATAAAATTAAATCTACACCAATTTTGTTGTAAAATTTTTATATTTGGATCTTGGAATCAACATTATAGCGCAGCAACACGGCCCTTTTCACCAGGCTTTCATTCCCGCACATTGAGATTTAGGTTAGTCTCGATACACCCCATCATATTTAACTTGAATGACAAATCCTTTCAAGAAGTGTACAGATGGGTCCTTTTTAACTCCCTATTGCTTGTACTACCTGGCTGCCGCGCGCTCAGAAGATACGACAGCCCCTATATATAGGCCTACGCCGCACCTGTGGAAACTCAACTATCCTCGAACACTCATGTCTTATCTGCCATCAGTCACTCCTCTTCAGAATTTAAGTCTCCATACTAAATTGAATACTCCACAAAGAAAATAAAACTGTTCATTTAATTTTTGAACATCCAAGTTTATTTGATACTGATGGTTTAAATATTTGAAATTAATTAAAACTAATAGCTTATATTTATTAACAATAAAATAATGTTTAAAATTGACGATTGCATTTTTTTACATATGAATGACTATAAGAATATTTTAAATTAAATTAATGATGTTAATGTTTCTATCTATTTAAGAATTAAAATGACTACATTATTTTAGTTTAATGTACAAGAGAAAACTGTATCTCTTGGAAAGAAGGTAGGTATTTACATGACAAATATTAGAAAATGAAACAAAAAAAAAATAAAATCTAAACGTACTTAGTAGATAATATTGCAAATATAAATCATATAAACAAACAACAACAAATTGACATGGGATCATTGACCTGCCCCCGAAATTTTCAAGTTCAATGTCACTGGAAATTTGCTAGAGAAATGGGAATTCATAAACAGAAATAAAGAAAATTAAAAATTAAACAACAACAACATACCTGTGGATATCCTCCTACGTGTGCGCACAAGCAGTTCTGGATTCCCAGTTTTATACCTAAATGAAAATTAGAAAACGAAACACACGCATACAAACAACTTCGAGTAAACTTCCGCACACAAAGAAATTGAATAACAGGGACGCATAAATATTAACAAATTGAAAACATAGAAAGGAAAGGAAAATAGGTCAATTATATATGTATATGTACCTATATTATGTATGTAGGTAGCACAAATATTTGGACTAAGGAAACATATGAAAGATATGACAAAACAAATATAGGTAAGACAAATTAATAACGAATATTTTTAAGCAATTAAAATAATAATAAAAGATGGTCTCAGGACTTGCAGGGACTTTCACACTTCAGGATTTATGATATCAGAATCTTTTCTTTCTTTTTGTTATTAGGGGTCGGGTACGTAATCTTTTCCTTTTTTTTTGTATTTATTATTATTTCACAGGTTGGTATTTTTCACTAGTAAGTATATTTTATATATATATATTTTTAGAGGAAACTTCAGATAGGTGGGTTGGGTATGTATGCGGATGGATTATTGCATTTTTTCTATTTTACATAGGTAAAGTTTTATAGGGTGATTTTTAAGCTGGTTTGGTTTTGGCAACACTGGTTTTGACAGCTGACGTGTGTTTAGTACCTTGTGTCACTGTCAAACAGCTTCAGTTTGGTTTGCAATTTAACCATGGATCGTCTTACAAATGAACAACGCTTGCAAATTATTGAATTTTACTATCAAAATTCGTGCTCGGTTCGAAATGTTCATCGCGCGCTGCTTGTGTTCAGCGATGAGGCTCATTTTTGGTTGAATGGGTACGTAAATAAGCAAAATTGCCGCATTTGGAGTGAAGATCAGCCAGAAGCATTGCAACAGCTACCAATGCATCCCGAAAAAGCCACTGTTTGGTGCGGTTTATGGGCCGGCGGCATTATTGGGCCTATTTCTTCAAAGATGATGCGAATCGCAGCGTTACTGTCAATGGTGAACGCTACCGAGCGATGATAACAAACTTTTTTTTGCCCGAAATGGAAGTTCTTGACTTGCATGATATGTGGTTTCAACAAGACGGTGCCACATGCCACACAGCACGCGAAACAAGGGCGCAATTGCGAGGCGAGTTTGGTGAACAGTTAATTTCACGTTTCGGGCCG